>JAQGAW010000057.1:0-49869 GCA_034698025.1 Phthiracarus crinitus
ATTCATTTCTCAAATATCTTTACACCGATTCTGTTAACATTCAATCAAAATATTTAATCGATTTATACAATTTAGCGGATTCTTATTTCGAAGAAAATTTAAGACGAAAATGCATTGAAAATATGAAAAACACTTTAAATGTGAATAAAGTTTACACATTCTATTTATTCTCTATTAATCGTAATTTGAATGAATTAGAAAATTATTTCTATGATTATATGATAACAAATATGTCTGATGTCATTCAAACTGAAGCATACAATAGAGATGACAATTCAGCTCTTAAATCATTTATAAACAAATCACTAAAGAATGGTTATTTGAAGAGAAAATTATAAGAAAACAATATTATCGTAATTTCATGAATTTATATTAATATAATAATTCCACAAATTTTTACAAAAGCTAATTAAATTAATAGTACTTATAAATTAAACAGAAAATCTTTACGTATTACTATTACAATATTCTAGTGCTAATGCTTATAACAGTTCGTATTTTTGTCTAATGTGGTAAAATTAGATGAAATTTAAGATAAATATATTTGCATTTACTGTATGACATATTACTAACGATTAGAGTTTTAAAATTTAATAAATGATAAATATAAATACGTTTATTCAAAGCTTATATTTATTAAATAAATTTAATTGTAACGCTTTAATTTAAATGTAAAATTTAAAACTACAATATTAGAATTTAAAAATGTTTTTTAAGTACTGAATACTAATTTATTATACTAATTATAAGTGTTATAATAATTTTATTACCATTAATACGACAATCAAAAGATAATTTTGATGTATGTTTTTATAATATTCTAGAGTTTAAATAATATCAGTTATTAAAAATATTTATTTATTCAAAAGCTTATCAACATTCTATTACTTCGTTTCGTTTCGTGAAAATCACGATTTTTTCGGAAATATCGCTATATTTTTGATTCCGAATAAAGTTAACCCAACAACAGATTAAAAAATAAAACTTACAAATTTTTTGAAAACTTTATTTCAATTTTAGGCAGAATAGTGAACAAATCAAAGGCTGAAAGACCTTTGAGGACTTGAGAGATTCCAAATAAGTTGATCTTCGGGCGCCAGACGACCAAATACTGTTAACGGGTAGTCAATAGTGTCACATAGCGATACCTTACTTTAAATAACTTTAGACTTATTTTAGTTTTTAATAAAGTTTTTATTTAAATAACAAAGTATATCGGTTGGGAAATAGTATTAAATTTAGATATAAGTGCTCAGAAGAGCATAGTTTCGAAATAGTAAAAGGAGTTTTGAGGAGAACAAGCCACTAACTCTCACTGACTGTTTAAGTTCAATGCAAGCGTTTAAGTATACGTTGGGTGCGGTCTCAGATTTGGTGCAAACACATCCCTTACTGATAAATTGGTTTTGCACATCGCACCCAATGCAGTAATTTATTAATGAATGTTATAGACATCGATCTATGTTGTCAATGCGACAGTGATTGGATTCGATGAGTGCATAGAATAACAGAATATGCGCTCACCACTGCTTACTCATAGCTCGTGACTCCTAATCGGTGGACTCAGATCTAGCACTGATTAAGTTTAATACCCCCAGCTTTATAGGGTCAGATTAAAAATCCTTTACAATATTATCAAAAATAACGCAACCTTTCTAGTATTTCAAAACAATATTTGAATGCCGTCCTGTCAGTTTATACACGATCATTTACCCGTCCCGTCCCAATCCTGTTTAAGAATATTTAATCCAGTCCCGTTCTGAACTGAAACATTACGGTAATGTGAATTTTAATGCAAAATACCAAATTATAAAAATGTTTTCAAATTGAAAGCCGAACACTCCATATGATTACGACAATAAAATCAAAATTTAATTCACATGTATTTGTAACATGATTTATTTTTTGGTACATTATGATATGTAATCTTTTAACGTATTATGTAATAAAATTTAATTATCGGGATTTTTCTAACATATATTTCATTCCTGTCGCGTCATTTTAATTTCCAATTCTGTCTATAAATCCCGATGCAATTTACTCAATCCAGTTCCTGTCCCTTCCTGTCCTGAATATATTTTTGTAGATTTAATGCATTGCGACGTGAATTACATCACTAGAATGTGAACTTCAATGCTGAGAGTCTCTAAAATTTAGGCTTTAAATATTTTATTATCAGTAATTCGTATGAAATACACTATGAGTGCATATCCTGTTTTATATGCTATGAGCCCTTTTAGTAATACTTTTCTTTGTTTTCGCTAAAAGCTGTTTGACTCAAAATATGTTAATCGCTAACAGCTTAATCTAAATTTCTAAAGCTCGTGGCTCACGCATAGTATATATAAGTGTATTCTTAATTAAAATTTAGAGTGTCTTAGAGAAGATTTTGTTCAGACTCTGATATGTAGACATTGTCACGATTTGAAAGACAAATGTATATTTTATAAAATTAAATAATTAGATTTCGTTAAAAACGCGATTATTTTTGTATTGTGAAGAGTATTAATAAAAATATATCTTAAAAAGTGTTTGTTTTTTATTATATATGAAGTGTGCGAAGCGCTCGATAATAAATTAGTCGAATCGACATAATTTTAGGAGTGATTCCGATTTTTACCTTTACAGTTCTATTATAAGTAGTCACGAATACCGAATTTTAGGGACTATTGCCCGCGGGCTATATACAAAAAGTCAATTTCCTTGAAAAAGTTACAATGCGGGCAATACATAGGATGCAAATAGTTCTCTTTTAATATAAAAAAAAGTATTGCATTTTCTAATACTTTTGACAAAAAATATTTTTTGCTTATAACTTTTTTATACTACAAAATTTTCAAATAAAACTTTTTATTTAGATATATCTGATTTATTACATTTAATATTAAAACTTTTGATTTGTACTGTTAATGATCGTTTTGTTTTACGTGACTGACAAAAAATCAAACCTAACACTTTTGACTACATTTTTTTTATACAAAATAAAGTTTATGTATTATAATTTATATAACATTTAATTACTTATCTTTATGAAATAATGGTATTAGAATTAATTTTTTTGATTAATATACAGAATAGTTAATGATTATTTAATTATTTATATTGAAATTGAAATTATTATCAATAAATTAAAGGGATAGAGTTAACTTCAATATGCCTGCGGTTATCAAAAACTTCAATAAAAATAATTGTTTTATGAAAGAGGACCAAATAATAAGCATTTTGGCTGAAGAATTTAGAAATTCCCTACAGGGGGCGCTCTAAATAATAAATACTTTTTAAACAAATTATTTTATTTCTCCTAAACCGCTTAAGATAATAATTTGATATTTTAATATAGTTTTAAAAATATACTTTATAAATTTTGAAAAAAAATTTCTTCATTTTTTCGGAGTTCAAAATCTTTAAAAATTTTTAAGTGATAATAGACAAATCCGGCACGATATAAAGTGATGTTATTATTATAGCTCATAAAATGTAGATAATTATCAAAAAAAGTTTAGTCTAAAAAGTGAAGGGAAAGTTTACAAATTAGACAATGTTTAGACATAATTAAATATAAATACATAGTTAGTAGTAGTATACCACTTAGCCGTTTTCGCCGGTATAAAAAATGATTAAAATAAAATATTTGTTAAATACAATCAAAAAAATTTCTAAAAAATATTAATTGTTCACATTTAAAACAAACATTTAACATAAATAACGTCAAAAAATTTCGATTAAAAAGTAGTTTGAAAAAATTTTTAAACATTATTTATAAAATTCAATGCATTTATGGAAACATTTATAGTAATTGTACATTATTAAGAATATGTTAGGTCAAAAAATTTTTTCAAACTACTTTTTAAACGAAATTTTGACATTATTTATGTTGAAAATTTTAAATGTGTACATTATATATTTTTTAGAAGTTTTTTTGATAGTATTTAACTAAGTATTTTGCAATTTAAAAATTTTTGTTCATACCAGCCAAAACGGTTAAGTAGTTTAATTTTGAAAATTTTCCCTTCATTTTTTGGACCAGTTTTTTTGGTAATTATCTACATTTTATGCGCAATATTAATAACCGCCCTTTATAATGTACTGGATTTTACTATCATCATTAAAATTTTTATAAAGATTTTGAAACCCGAAAAAATAATAAAAATTTTTTGAAAAAATTTATAAAGTATACTTTTAAACAATATATAATTATATCTAATTTTGAGGAAAAAATCAAATTATTATTTTTAGTGGTTTAGGAAAAATAAAATAATTTGTCGAAAAAGTTATTTTTTAGAGCCCCTCCTATAAGGAGTTTCAAAATTCATCTTCAGCCTTTTTCATGCTTAGAATTTGGTACTTATTATTTCTAAATTCTTTTATGGGGCTGATAGCCTATTGAAGTTAACACTTTCCCTTTGTTTCCATAATATAGTCTTCAAAAAGTATCAATTGATGTTTTTAATTTTAAAAAAATAATTTTAAAAAATCAATTTAGTACAGTTTAATGTTATATTAATAATACATAGATTATTTAATTTTTATAAATAAATATTTACGATTAATAATTTTTTTAATAAAATATAAATAAGATAAAATATAGACACAAAATAAAGAAATTTATATTAAGAAAATACTTTAAGCGCTTTTGTAATAATTAAATTACAAGTTGCATAACTTAATTTCTATAATTAATATAAGAATGATATACCATCGGCGTGTGTAAAAAAAGTCTAGTTCAACTCACAAAAAAACATAACATCTTTAAGTATTTAAATAAATTATTTTTAAAATAGTATAAGTGGAGTTCTTATTAGTCTGATCTTTAACTTATACAAAGTTTATAATTTAGTGAATAATATAATATGTTGGATTTAATTGTAATTTTATTTGTTTAAAGACATAATTTAATAATAAATTTTTATCAACCTAGTAGCTTTGAAGAACTGAAATTATATTGATAAAACTATTAAAATGAAAAATGATCTATAGCCTCGATTCCAGAAGATAATAATTATGAGGGAAATAATCACTTTACAAACAATTAAATATTTATATATTTTGATCATATAAACACTTCTTGGATTAAATTATTGAAATTATCTCAATTGTCTTTAAATAATAGTCATTCATTTTTGAACTAGTATTTACAAGTATTTAAAAGACGTTTTTTAAAATTCTACCTTTTAAATTAAGATAAAATAGAATCTATATTTATAATCGTAATGTTATGGAAAAAGATTTTCTGTCTCTACGACGATATAAAACACCATTTATGTTTTAATTTAATGAAAAAATTCAAATTCAAATACAAATTATTTCATTAAATTAAAACATAAATTGTGTTTTATATCGTCGTAGAGACAGAAAATCTCTTTCCAAAACGTTACGATTATAAATATAGATTCTATTTTATCTTAATTTAAAAGGTAGAATTTTAAAAAACGTATTTTAAATTCTAAATTTAATTTTGTGGGTATTAATCATTTACGGTTAGTTAAAATATATTTTAATACATTTAAATAAATATAAATCTACCTTTTGATCATTGATATAATAAAATCTCTATTTTTAAAAGTAGAGTATTGGATAAATATTTTCTGTTTTTACCACAATATAAAACATTATTTATATGTGTTTCATTCAATGAAAAATTTCTATTATATCCAAATGATTATTAAATTTTAATATGGAAGGTAATATTTCTTTTCTATTTTTATGATTATTAATTTCTATATTTCTATCAAAAATTTAATTTTTTCTATTCGATAATAATAATAATAATAATACTTTTGATAATAATAGTGATTCGATAATAATAATAGTTTGATTTAAATAGTGGATTCACTTAATTATAAATGTGTTAATGTTTACAAAATGTCTTACAAAACATGCTTAACCTAATTTTTATTTTAATGTTTGAATTATGTTTTAATGTTGAAGCTGTTCGTTTAAGACATAAACTGTCTGTAATATGTATTTTTGCATATTACGTATTAAATATACTTTAGATAAACGTTTGACTTAGGAACTTCTAATATCATAGTAGTAGATATATAACATTCTTAATTGTATTTATTTCTAAAAGTCTTGTTTGATATACAATCTAATGAATGAAAGATATTTTGAACCAATACAGGAAGAGCTACAAGCTCTAACATACATATTATTGTAAATCAAAAAAGTATTTTTGAAATATATTCTGTTATATAAAAGAACGATATATATTTACCAAATTTATAGAATTATATGTATTCACAAAATAATATTAATGTTTTTTCAGTTGTTTATATTTTTAAAATAGTTTTATTTAAGGTTATTAATGTAGTAGTTCTACGATTGATTTAAATTTAAGACTCGAAGTAGTACAAGCTCTTTGATTTACAATCTGAAAGAGCTTGTACTACTTCGAGTCTTAATTTTAAATCAATCGTAGAACTACTACATTAATAACCTTAAATCTAACTATTTTTAAATCATTTGCATGTTTTTCAGAATATATAAAAAACTAAATTAATATTAATATTTAAGTTAATAGGAAGCTGTAGATTACAAGATTTCTTTTTAATTCTCTTTAAAACTTGATTTAGACATTGGTTTGCTTTAGCATTATTATTCTGTTTGGTTTAGAATTATTATTAGTTGATGATTTGGTTTTTGAATTTGCAAAATAGCACAAATTTTTATTAATATTCGTTGAGTTTGAATTGTTAAGTTGCTTAATGGTTATGTTTAGAATTCGATTCTCTAAATTTTCTAATGTTTTGTTGACCGTATTTATGATAATAAGATATGTTTTACCAATATTTATGCCTAACAGTAAAGTTAAATTAAAATTAAAGTTAACCGTTATTGTTATTTGCTTTATATTGTTTTTGAATGTTATGTTTATTAACTTTAGAAACTGAACATAAATATAATGGCATTTCG
Source organism: Phthiracarus crinitus (assembly GCA_034698025.1). Classification (NCBI taxonomy): domain Eukaryota; kingdom Metazoa; phylum Arthropoda; class Arachnida; order Sarcoptiformes; family Phthiracaridae; genus Phthiracarus; species Phthiracarus crinitus. The sequence goes on from JAQGAW010000057.1 coordinate 6,916, forward strand.
TCCAGATTCGTTATAATAAGTTGACGATTACTCTGTTTTTAAAAATGATCATAAAAAGTACGATATCTTAGCGATATAAAAATTTAATAATTAGATTGTCTCTATTTTAATTAACTTAATTATCTATGTTGCTAAATAATGATAGTGCCTTTTCTTCATAGTTTTCTGGAATTTTTGGCCAATTGTTGTTGCAGTACGCAATACAACATCATTTCTCTGTTTCAATCTGTAACGCCAACCGTTTGGACCGTTAGATTTTAGTTTAAAGGCCACAGTAAACGATTAATTGATTTTGAAGCTTGACTTTTAACTATAAAATATTTTTTATTCGGTAGATATCATACTTTTTTATGATCACACAAAGAATTTACTTTCTTTGCGAATCTTCAACTTCCATTTCGATTGGATTTATTGAATCAGTTGAAGATTCGGAAATATTGTTAATTTCGGTTATTTTTAATATTGTATACAAAACACATGCGTTCAGTTAAAATTTAAAAACGCATAAAATTTTTACAAAAACTAATTTTTTATTATTCTCTCTATACTGGCATTTAGTAATAACTCGGGGTCTGTCGATATATCGTGTCTCTCGTTGTAATATGATGTTATATTAACGCTTATTCTAATTTCCATAATAATATGTATTAAATTTAATTTCAAATCCCATTCACAATATTATGAATTCGTTTTGCCCTTATATCGAATCAATATTGATTGGGTAATTGTGTGCTGACTTTCTCTTATTAACACATAACGTATTACTTTTGTTAATTGTTTATAAGTTTTACTGATTTATTTTACATAATTGAACAAAAAAAACATATTTGTTTTTATTCAACAAGAAAATCGAAAGTTAAGGCATTAAATATAAAGTTTAATAAATATTTGTATAAAAATGTGTCCTAAATTTTTTTATTTAATTCTGAGATTTATTTTTAAATTAAAATTTCGATTCATTTACCAATAAAAATGGCCATTAATACGAAGCTTTAGTTTGAAAAATAGCTAGTTTTGGATCAATCTTTCATTGCCATTGATTGGCTCAATATTTACTGGGTTTAGGTCTTCAACGCGTAAAACTAAAACGCATTCAGACGTACTAAATTCATAAACAGTTTTCTCAGTTTTATTAATAATACGAATTCATTGATGTAAGCTTAGCTTTAATTGTTGATCAATGAATCACGTTTTCCATTGTTAAATAAGAACTATTAGCTTATCAAAACAAAAATTTCAAAAAATTTAATTATTCAACTCTCTATTTCGAAAAGAAATGGCTAAAAAGAGTCACATGAAGTGTAGTATTGCTAACTCGCAAGTTTGCAAGTTTAATGTGTAATCGACTTCCCATTCAATCTTTAGCAAGAGTTTGAACAGAATAGCAGTCTCGCAAAACTACAACAACAAAATCCTATTGTCGTTATTATCCCTTCTTATCTAACAGTATGAATAGTGACTAGTCGTTTCATTGGCGTAGTAATAGTGAAAACAGTGAAGCGAATTCTTTAATTTTCCCCTCAAACCATGTTATTGCGAAATTTATTCCAGCGTTTTGGCCCCCGTTTCTCCCATCTCTTCATAAGCATTGATCCCAATTCTTGCCAACCTCTCACAAACTTGTGTCTCTTGTTAGAAATGCATTTGAATTTGCATCACTTAACAATCCATTATCGAGCGCTTTATTCTGTATTCGCGTCTACTTTGCTGCTCAACGCTCTGTCTCTCTCTTCTCGCACTATGTTTGAATAATAATGGATAAGCGGTAGCCATCAGTTTTGATTTTGAGTGAGAATTTTTTGTTAGTATTTTATACACACAGTATTAGTGTATTAATATTGCATAATAAAATTACGATTACAGCGGAGTACTATTTTGAGAAAATAAACATTGTTTAACGAATAGCTAAATTTACGAGTTTTTTGTGGATTTTTGGTTCATGTTATCCTAAAATTTAAAATATATTTTGAATTCAAAATAAATTATTTATCAAAAACATTTATTTTATTTTATCCAGTGGTGTGTGAGTTAACCAAATTAATAAAATAAATAAGCATATCAGTCATGTACATAAATATGGGATCTTTTAAAAATTATATAAAACTTAAACAGATTTGTAGCTTTGCAAAATTTGCAAACAGATAGCAAAATCAAAATAACAATTTATTGATTTCATATCTTCTTATTTTTTGCTATTTGTTTTTCGGTTCTTTAATCAAAAAGATAAAAGTTTCAAAAACTTTTTTTCAACGCTTAAGCCTCTTTTATAAGGATTATAGAAAGACAAAGTGACAATTACAGTAATCAATCTTTTTTTGAGTGCATATCAAAATCAACAAAAAATTTTCACGTATATATTTAGACTTTACGGGAAAGCAAAAGATTATGCGGTGGCATAAACTCTTAAGTCATACGCCATCGAACCTGAATGCAATGAATCGCAAACACTGGGCCACACTTTCCAATTAAAGACATCGTACGAGCAAAGAATTCTCTCTCTCTCTCTCTCTCTCTCGCTCTCTCACTCACTCACTCACTCAGTCAGTCACTCACTCACGTACCACTCTTGTAGTATGTTCGCCCGATTCTTCGATTCTATCATTTTCTTTATAACTGGCATTAGGAAATTAAGGAAATGCGGTTCAGTTGCTATTAGGAAAAAAGAATACGAAGATGAAGAAGAAGAACGAATAGAATGGGGAAAAGAGCAGCTAAACAGAAGATGTAAGGCATAGAGAGAAAGAAAGAACACTATAACGCTAATAATAAATGACTGTTACATTGATTGAAGGAATACAGCTATTTTGAAAGTATGATTTATATGTTGGGACAATAAATCTTTAACATTAGTTTCATTAGCATTATTTTTTATTTTTATTCCATTTTATTTTATTTTGTTTTATTTTATTTTGTTTTATTTTATTTTATTTTATTTTCTAAGTAGAAATATCTGTTTTATTTTTTAAAAAAAACTCAAGAATAAAAGAAAATTAGAATTTTGTTGAATAATTTTTCTAACGTAACAACAGAATCGTAAGATAAATTTAATTTATATAATATAATGAAATATATATATAAAAAATCCGATTCTATTGAGGTTATTGTGCGGCAGCGAAAAAAATGCATTCAGAAAATTTTTTATTCAATAAACAGGAATTAAGAGAAAGTTTTTTCTCTCTCAAAGAAAGAGAAAAGAGAATACAAATTCAATTTTTTTCGTTGAGCGCAGAGCTTATATTAAATTATAAATTCTTAGACCGGCTTTATCTGCGAAGTTATTACGCGATATATACTATTATCGCTTTTATATTTAGTGTTTCTCTATTTATTTTGGAAAGAAAATTCTGAATTTGTAATCAAAAATAAGTTTTTCTTTTCATTCAAATATTGTTTTAAAAAATATCGCATAATATATTCAATTGTTTAAATTTGTAGCAAAAACATTGGTTGGAATGACAAATTTGAAAAATTACTCGATAAGACGACTCACTCGTATATTTTAATTATTCATGAGATTCTTTACAATAGGAATGAGTTGAGAATTGATCGCTTTCTTGTTATAGCGTTTCACTTAGACTTGTTTATATATTGCCTGTACAGCAATATTGTGTAGTATACGAAATTATATTACCTTTTTTATGTATTTACCTATTTATTACTTAATTTAAAATTAAATTCAATGACCAAATTTTATCCCAGACATATGTATTCGATATGTGAAAAAATACGCAAATATTTATGAATAATATCTAATTTTATGTTTGTTTCAAATTTTAAATTAATTTGTGTTTATGTTATTCGCGTAAATAACTGTAACGTTCAATTTGCGAATATTTTTTAATAATAATTTTTTATGAATATCAATAGAAATATTTCAGTTTGACAAATACAATACTTGGGTAAATAATAAAAAAATCGCATATTAAATAGTTTCTACGTTCACAATGAAAAACGAGATAACGTTTGCTAGAATCGCGAATAATCAATAAAAGTTTACTAACTCTCAGTAGATTTGACGAATGTTATTAAATACACATTTTATTTTTGTGTAGGTATCAACCAATTTCAGTGCCACTGTGTAGGTGTTCTGCAAACCTGATACTTTGTTATCATTTCGAATTAAGCTATTTTTATAAAAGATATGTTTGTTCTTACGGTATTGTTCAGAACTTATGATTTCTGAAACATGCTTTTGGATAATTTGCGTTTAATAAAGTATTTATACGAATCAATATTAAGCCTAAGATCTCATGATCGCTAATAATTTTTTTAAATAAAATTTTGGGTATAAATTTTTAACCCTAAGCTGATATTTACTATTGAGGATGTATTCCTATGGCGTATTTTTTCCTCACATTTTTAAAAATCAATCATTTTTTGAGTGATTTTTCGCGAGAAAAAAATTGATCAAAAGTTATTTACGTATCGAAACGAAAATGAATCGCATTTTGAATAAATTTTTTGATAGACAATCGCTAAACTATTACGACGACAATGCAATTTTAACAACAGAGCGAAATATTTTCGTTTTTTTGAAAAAAAATTGTAATAAAAACAAGTTACACTAAAAGTCTGTGTGCCCTCAATATGTTAAGCCTTAAAGAGAGAGGAGGAATGAAAATGTATGCGCAAAAAAAGAGAGGCAAAAACCCAATAAAATATTAGACTAATAAAATTGTAAATTTTCTTAAAAATATCTAATAAAAATACAATCTAATACAGTCGTACCCGAAAGTCTCTCGCAAACATAATAATAAAAATTGCAATTTTATCACTTGCGTCAGCAAACAATTTCAAATCAATCATAAAGCAAATAACACGAGTTCAGTGCATATAAAAATCTTAACGCACAAGAAAGCAAGCAATGTGTTACACTCTAACACCAATTTTAAAAACGTTTCCCCGCCGAACAAAATAAAGAGAAAACGACTGCACACTGAAAGCGAATGCAAATTTGAATATAATTCTGGTTGTTCTTTCGGGCTGCTGTTTAGGCGAACATAACAAAAACTAGGTTTCACTGTACTGTTTTATATCGGAGAATTTTTTTCGGTGGGCAACAACACGATCGCATGATATTATACAGTACAACGGAGCTGTGTGTTGCCTTACAGTTCAGTGAATATATGCGAAAAAGTTCTCTCTCTATCCCTCTCTTTCTCTCGCTCTTTACTGAACAATTTTTCAGTAGACTGTAAGAAAGAGTTTATAAGAACTGAATAATATTATATTCGCGCTGTAGTTGTTGTGCGTAAGAATGGTGTGTTTTATTTCTTTTGCGACACACAATATATTTATATATGCAATATTATGGCTTATAAAACAAAATGAAGCGAACGAGAAAAAAAACAAAATCGTAATAAAAGTTGAAGCCAAATACTTTGAAACTTTTTTGCTATATTTTTTCAGGCATTATTTAATATGCATGCGTTTATTATGAGTTTTAAGTGTTATTACTGTAGTTTTTGTTTTCTTTGTTACGCGAAATTGTTTTCGTAAATTAAATTTATTGTTATTTTGAATGTTTAACGCAAATAAAATCTAGATTTATTTCATTAACGTTTAGGGTTTAATTACGATTAGTAATTTTAAGGTTATAATTTGATATGAAAACGTTTTTTTATTATTTAATTTATTTTACATACATTTTATATAATACATGAGCAAATTTTCGGGTTTCTTTATTATTATAAACACGATTTCTATTTCGAAAAAACTCTTCAATTTCAAAAGTCAATACACCGAACATCATTCGTTGTTAGCACTTGAATAAAAATTTCTTTTTCTTTCGTCAGCCAAAAGTTTTTGTTCCTCTTTTTTCCAGAAAAACTAATATATCCGGATATTGGCCTTTTCTTCAAAGTTATTTATATACAATTTAACAGTCCTTCGTATCGGAAAATTTAATTCTTTACATTTACTTGAAAAACAATAGCTCTCTTCGCACTGTTTTTTATTTGCTTTTATATATAAAATCGGAAAACGATTGTGTTTAACAATTAACTTCGCATATATTAATCTTATCTGATTGAAAATCTTTTTCATTATTTTTTGTTCGTAACATTTTAAAAATAAAAAACCGATGTCACCGTTGCAGCCAACAAATAATAAAAATTCGCACACATATAGCAATTTCGCTGAATTGCATACGATTTCGACGGATCACTTTTAGCACTCGAAGGCTCACTTGAGTCGTGATTTTTGCTGTTATCGCCCATCATATGCGTTGTCGACGAACTTTTATTATTAGTCCTCATTATCGAATGGTCACGCGTTTGGTGAACCACTGATGTCGGACGCATTGACAGCGGATAATGCGTCGATGGGGTGGCTATTTCTGACACAGATTAAACAATAGATCGATTAACTCACGAGTGGCTGAGCTAACAATTAATTATCCCCAATAATCTACTCTATAGTATATATATTAGATTTCATGCAATTTGAAGATAAGATTAAAATTTATAATTAGATTTGATAACAACAAAACGGATCAATATATCTATTAGCGAAAGAAAAACAAAAAAAAAGTTTGTCTATTATTTTTGGCGTGTCTTACCATACACTCGCACTAATCCCTCCTTCTCTCCCAACGTATTCTTAGCGACACACTTATAGCTACCGAAGTCTTTCGACTCTAAGTGCGCAATTTTCAGCTTCATTCGCGTACGGTAGAGCTCGTGTTCCTCTTTAATGTGGTATTTGGCCGTTTGAAGCAGTATCGCGCCATCGTTTCTGATCCATGAAGTCAATGGAGTCGGAGACGCTTCGCATCTGCACTCTAAATGAACATCACTGCCCAACGAGGCGCCAACTAATTGGTTCTGAACTTTTATTTTTGGTCGAACTAATCAATAAACAGTTAAGTGGTAGAACAGAATGATCAATATATATAACGTATATAATGGTTTGTATATATATATAAAATTGATGCCCGCTTTATATAATGTTATTGGGAAAGTGCGGTCTAAATTGTTTTCAGTTGCAAGGAATAGTTATTACTGGAAAAGTGCAGTTTTTCGTTGCACACACACCACCAGTTCATGCCGAGGCGGGAGAAGAATTGGTATTCAAATTACCGCTAAAGATTAATAAACAAAAATGCTTACAATTGACTTGAACGATGATTCGTTTGCTGACACTGGGCGGTACGCCATTCGATGCTATGCACAGATAAGCGCCCATATCATCTAAATATATTAATCATCAATTATTTTTCGGTGATAACCGGTCAGCGAAACGCGTCTCACCTCTCGTTACTTGCGTTATGTTAAGGTATTCTCCGTCAACTTTAGTTGCTGTTTACGATAAAATATGATCAAAAGATAACACTATTATATTTTCAGTAACATTCGAGTTAATAACGTATAATAAAATAAAGTTTAGCTGAATTTATGGGATACACTACAAAGTATCAAAGGACTAATTTGTACAGTATTTTGTTTAGTCCATAGAAACGTCATTTCGCTTAAACATAGTGAGTTCACCAATAAAACTGTTCTACATTTATCGGTTTAAGCTACTGTTTAAGTCATTTATGTAATATAAAGGTCATAATTCGGTTTAATGCCGTGCATTGTGTGCCATAAACTAGTTTACGCTTCCCTTTCGAATCCATACGAAAACACATACCGGAATATTTTTTGCCGCCATAGAGACCGAGATTGAGCTCTTTGCTGTCTTCCCTCCTCCACGTGACTGTAGGTAACGGATAACCACTTGCGCGGCAGCGAAGTGTCAACTTTTGACGCTCGTCAACAATGGTATCGGAACTCGTGTCAGATTCGACTATTGAAGGAGGAACTAGTAATACAGGAATAGAGAGTGAATGAGAAAAGCGTTTCGCGTGTATGAGTGTGTATGTGTTAACGGAAGGAAAGTAGCGATAAAAGTGTTGCACACTTGAAAAATGACACGCATTGTAGTTTGAAAATATTTTGGGCGATAAACGTATATAATAGAGAGCACTCGCTATATCTTCTGTAGATAAATAATAGTGGATGATAATAAAAATTGAAATATTGGTTTCGAACATATCTCGTACAGCTAACAGTATATTTTATTAAATGACCAGAAAACAAATTAAGATAAGATCGGTGGTCGTGTTTTTTTAGTTGGGTTTAATGAGAACAAACTGAGTGCTGTTAACCTGAATGATGTGCTATACTTATTCCGTATTTTATTTTAAGCTATGGAAGCGTACTCTAAATTATCGAATGTTTTATTGCCATAAAAAAGCGCTATAAAAAGATCGAAATACTTGATAATTATTTTTAAAAGCTATCGAACCAAATAAACTTTATTGTGTATATATTATCAAAAAAAATTTTTCTGTTGTATTTAAAGCGGTTAATAAGCGAAATCAATACAAACCCAAAACATCAAGATATCCGACTTGTTTAAGCATAGTCTCGGTATTTATTTGGCACATATAGTATCCTTTATCGGTTACTTGAACATTATTTATATGCAGATACCATTGCTTGTGATTGTTATGCGAAACGCGAAATCGATTGTCCTGTACTAATGTCTGCGTATGTATCGTCAGTAGTGTCGGATCCGAGTCTGAATCCATCTTAAGCCACGCGACCTAATAATAATTAGCGCGTGAAATATAGTCATAATTTTTTTTAATTAGCGCTCCTATTAGTTATAATTAATATAATTAATATCATTGATTTTTATAGACACTTTTTTTTGTTTTCAAAGTTGTCATTACATTTGGGATTAGCTTTGAAAAGTGTTAAAATTCTTAAACATTGTTTATAGTCGTGTAATTAATTAGAACATAAATGAGCGAAAAACAAGAAATAAAATATTTTGTTAAAGAATTAAGAATCGGTAAATAAATCTTAGGCTAACGAAGAATAGCGTAAGAAAAAGTATTGCGAAATAATCTCTATTAAAAATTCGAATTAAACAGTGAAAATGAATAAATGGAAATAAAAACGAGAGGAGAGAGAGAGAGAGAGAATCGATAATAGCATAAAAGCATTGTCAAAAATTATACAATGGAAAACTGGAAGACTACTAATTTTTTACAGCAAACTGAATGTTTATGTTTGAACTCGAATGCATTAAAGCATTTGGTATGCAAAACAAAGTACACAGCAAATTTGAAATGAGATTTTTAAAAATTAATTTCCCAGTGTATGTGTGCGCTGAAATGTGAAATTCAAATTCAGATTAAGTTCAGCGCAAAATAATGCAATGAACGGGCGTATAATTTTCTATGTTCTCAATGTTCCCATGTCTTCTAAACGTAGTTTAATTATACATATTTAATAGAAATTAGCTTATTGTTAATACCTTGTAATTGCCTAAATTATTGACAGTGCATTCTAACATTGTGTTACGTCCTGTCGGTATCGATACGTTTGCGATCGCGTCCACAAAACTCGGTATTTCGATGGCTGTAAATAAGTTTACAATAAATATTAGTTATTAGTTTTTATTGTAAAATTTTAAATATTCAAATCTTTTAACTAAAATTTGCGATATTTGTTAAATTAGACAAAATCTTTGTTATTAATATCTGACTCTGTATGACCATAGTTACCCTGACTTGAAAGCTCTAGGGGGGTCAAAACTCATCGGATTTGAACGACAATATTTTTGGCCATCGGACCAAAATTTTTTTCTAAAAATTTTTTTCTAATTTTATTCTCGTAAAAAGCCTAAATCACGCCCCTCGCAAAAATCGACAGATTTAAACAATAAATTTTTGGAATTTTAGCTAAAATTTAAAGGGGTCACAAAAATTCATCGGTTTTGATGCCAATTTTTTTACATTCGACAAAAAATTTTCCAAAAATTTCAAATTTTACTCATCCTAAAATTTTTCCAAATTTTTTGGTGGAGTGTGGTCAACATTTCTAAAATTCTAGGGGGTCAACCCTGGGCAAGCACTCCCTCTGGGTAACAATGATATCACACAAAGTGTACATTCTGACAGGTATATCAGCAAATATGTTAAAACCATCGGTTAATCCGTAAAATTGTCGTTTAAATATGAGTTTGGTAATATCCCAATTTGCCGCTAATATTAAAATTTGTTTTAATCTCTTTTAAATATAAAAATCCAATAAACTATCTCTTAAAAAATTAGATTTTTAAACTTATTTATAAATCTTAAAAAGTCTAACTTAAATTATTTAATTAATAAGCGAAATTGGAAACGTATCCCTCCTTAAATTTTGAGATTTTCTTGATTTGACCCACCCTTAACCCTACCCAGAACTTGGATAACTATGGTAAAGAAGTTAAGAAGTGGAATAAAAACTGAAACTAGAAAAGAGAAATAAATATCTACATTATAGCGTGTAATTCCCAAACGGAATTTGCTCTGCAATAATAATCATTTCTATTTTAATCTCTCACTCCTTTCAAAGCAAAATCTCTCTAAAAAAGGGTAATAAGTATACGAATAAGAAAGCAAACCGTAAAAATCAGAATAAAACAAAATTCATGATTACGAACAGAATTGAATAGTTTGTCTGCAGCGATGAGACTTCTATTATTCTAATTTCTTTAGTCTTACAGTTTAGACTTTAGATGTCTATACCATTTGGTTCTGTTTTATCCCTTTATTACAAGACATACAAACTTTTATTTCGCGGAAAAAAAATCTTTTTGGTCAAAACAATAATTTAATCATTTCCAAGCAGTTTGAAATTTCTAAATTTACCCCACACTACGAATTCCCAATTCTTTAAAATTTCTAGCAACAAAATTTTAATCGAGTATTTGTTGTCGGAACTGATTTATCAAGTGCTACTGAAATAAGTCAATAAATGGGCACTTATTAATATATATACATTCTGTACATAAACTAGAATACATTATGTAAATTACTTAAAACTAATTGATTGTGCATTACACTCTCACCCATAAAAAACTACTAAAAGCATATTAAACTTTTTAAAAAATTGTTGTGGACTCACAAAAGAATATTTTTACGCATAACGGTTCGTAATAAAGTACTGCAGTTTACCATTAATACAACGCTACTTAAAGTCAGTTTAGTTTTTCTTTCTTAGACTTTATGGAGTGACATAACTTTTACGTAAAATACGGATATAAAACTCGTTAAGTCTCAATTATTTCCTTTTGCGAGTGTTTTTTGTTTTTCCCCGTTTTGTTATTATAGTTAAGCAGTATTTTTATAATGAAAAACTTATTTTTCTATAATCGCGGTTTCGGTAATTATATTGTTATCATTTATTCTGCATTTAGTAAAATGATAAATAAAAATAGATCCTACTATTGATAATCAAGTTTTATATGAACGGAAAAAAATTTGATACCAATTATTCAAAATGACCATTGATTTCGTCACAGTATTAAATCAAATAAAATTTTACAGCGCAAACACACACACAACAACCTCTATCACAATATGCCAACCGTACAGAATCGCGATAATAACAGTAATGATAATAACAGTAATGATAATAACAGTTTTGCCTTAACTCTTGCAGTATATTTCATTTTTTAAAAGAGCGCGAGACAGTGACTGTAAACGGAAAGCAAAACCCATTGTGCGCTCAAAGTTTATGAGGCGAAAACTGTTGTTGCCTGAAGTGAGAGGCAATTTTTTAATATATCCTCAATATATAATGATAATGATCTCAGCAGCGCAGCCATAATAAATTTATATCTAAAACACATTACAAAACGAAAAAAGTTTTTTTTCGTAATTTGTTATTGTGTTTATGGGAAGACAACTCTGTGCGCAGAGAAGTAATTTCGGTGAAAAAAGTTTTTCTCTTTACTTCGATTCTCGAGCTTGTATTTTGTCAAAAACTTATGGTTTTGGCATTTTGTTTATTTCCAATTTCCTGGTATCGCGAATGTGTTTTTAGTTTTTTCTTGAAATATTGCATATTTTTTAATTTTTCTTTTTCGTTTGGAAAGTTGTAATAACAATAATAGTCCGCGAAATCGAAAACAAGACCGTTTCGTAAGAAATAATGCTTAAAAACTAAGATTTAGTTTGTAACGCAGAATACACTGATTTAATCCTTATTAGATATACGTATTGATATATAAATATATATATATTCTAGTTTGAGAGCACTTTTTTCTTTGTCTAAAGAAGGGATTACTTGCTTAATTGCATAATAGTATTAAGATTACCAAATGTTAAGATTATAGTATTATTACAATTTAAAACAAACAGACGAACTGATAGGTAAATGCATTTAAATTTGAATGAGAGTTAGACTTTTTTTTCATGACGTCAATACTGCAGACTACTTTTAAGACTACAATTTTTTAGGAAGTTTAGACAAAGTCAGTATTGATGTATTGAAGTGAGTGTACACAAAACATGAATACTAAAGAATCGCTAAAACAAATTTATTTAAAGAACTTAACCGTTATATATATTAAAAATCGCTTTAAGAAAGCAGCAAACTATTCAAACACACTCTCGAACCAATTTCTTTTATTCTTAAAAAAGCAGCATAAAAGCGTGAGAGTGAGTGAGTGAGTGAGTGAGAGAGAGAGAGAGAGAGAGAGAGAGAGAGAGAGAGAGAGAGAGGTACGCGAAGTTAAGTCACTTTTAAGAATAGTGTTAAATATAACGCATTACAAGAGTTAAATCAATGGCAAATAAATTCAATTTACTTTTCTTCTTCTTCTTCGTCTCCTTCTTTTCAATTCGTTCTCTACTTCTCATTCACATGCGATTGCATTTCAGTGAATGAACTGAATGGGATAACAGTATAAGATAGCGATGCATGTCTGCCAGTCATGGATAGGCTAAAGCGATGTCTTCTTCAGGAAAAGAAGCGAATGACTCGCAGGCAATAAGAAAGAACTACTTTACTCGTCTTAAACTTAAAGTACAGTTTTTTTCATACTGAATCTCATGAATAATTAAAATCACTCTTTACATAGTAGTAGAGGTTTTTTCTGTTCTGATGAAAATTTTTTATCCAATTTTTCTTTTTTTAAAATCTCTCTCTCTCTCTCTCTCTCTCTCTCTCTCTCTCTCTCTCTCTCGATTCTTGATTTCAAAGATTCGCTGACAAATACTGATTTTTAGTTTTCTCATTCTATAAATGCTTTGCTGTGTTGCGTGAAATTTATCGGATTTTATTAGAAAAAGAATTTCGTTTATTTTTAAAGAATTTTGTTCGAAGAAATAAAACATTTTTCTTATTAAATACAAGGTTACCGATTCCAACAAAAATAATAACAAGAAAATTAAATACAGTAATACTGACTATTTTGAATCAAATGTTATTAAATGCAGTTTTTGTATTCCATAAAATTAATTCCATAATTCCATAAAATAGCGTAGAAATAGTATAAATTTCAATATTTTAATACACTTTAATCGCACTTCAACTCTACAGTATAATACTCTAAAATTGGTCGAAAGTTAAATGCAGCGGTAAGTTCTGTAGTGTCTATGAAAATCAATTCAATGGCTGTGAAACGTAAAAATTCAATTTTCGGGATTACATATGCGTTTAATGGTTGTGCGAGTCATTAAACAAAGTATTTAATTTGCTTCGAGAACAGCAACAAACTTTCCCGAAAAAAATAGTTTCAAAAATCAAAACTACCGTAATTTAAAAGCCATAGCTTCCAGAGGACTTTAAACGTAATTAGTTTTTAAAGCCAGAAAACTTAAAACAAGAATATAAATGTTTAAAATTCTTTTCGATAGATTTACAATGGTTCTTCATTTTATTCGTTATAAAAAACAGTTTTCTTATCTGTTCGGTTCGGGTTACAATTTATCATTACTCGATTCGGTTAGGGTTGAATAAACTTCTTATCGGTTAACCCGACTGAAACCGAAAACCCGATAATCAATTTTTGGTATATAATTTAAAGAATTCTATACGAATTTTGACTTTATTAAAAGTCAAATAAGAATCTTATAAGCATATTATATATTCTACATTTCATCTTAGTTATTAAAAATGAATAGTAAACTCATAGATATCATTACTTTTGATACTAGTTTTATGTTTTTAGATTATTAAACGTTTTTTTACGAATTTTATTTTTCAATTGTAGGGTATTCGGGTTATCAGTTCGGTTCGGGTTGATCATCAAATTATATGGTTCGGTTCGGGTTATATTAAAGATATGTCGGTTTGGGTCGGGTCGAAGAACTACTACCCGTTAACATCTTTTAAAAAATCAACAATAAAAAAATCTTAAACTGTTTTTCATTTTAAAATTTGAGTCATCATGTCGGTCAGCAAATAAGTTTTAAAACTTTGAGACATTGCCTCTTTTTTCTGAACTCATATTTATATTAAATGTGTGGCAAAATTTTTTTGTACAACGAGAATGAAACAAAATGTTAACATAATAGCCATAACATATTTAATAATAAATGTATAAGTAGTTGGGGTGTAATTGAGGTAAATGTTAATAATTTATAAATTAACTTAAAAATTTATTTTTAAATTTAAAAATTTTTTTATTAATTTTCTGAGAATTCATTAGTAATTCAATTAAAATTATTATATATAGTATTATGATTAAAATAAAGTAATTTCAATAATTCTTCAGAGTCTAATGAGTTTTCATAATTAATGAATTATTCTTCATTAACCAAAAAATTTATCATCAAATGTTTGTCTTTAGCGGTGTTTGCAATTTTAGTTAAGTTTCTTATTACACACGTTAACAGAATTTACTACACAGAAAACTTTTAACCATTAATTTCCAGAAAAAAAAACGAAAGTTTTTTAGAGGATATGAGCAAAAATATATAGTATTATATTAACCAGAAGGCATTCATCAATAAAATAAAACTCTTTTTGTAAGGTGTAAACCGTTTTAAGAGATTATTACTATTTCGTTACTCGTATTTTTTTATTTTTATTATTTCTTTTTTGATAATGATTATCCTTTACATTTGTCATACACACTCATACACACACATATAAAACACTCTCTATATATAAAACAACAATTTATTATCCATTAATGGATGATTTATTACGAAAATATAAAAATTATTTACGACAGACAAATCATGTTTTATTTTGTTTGTTCGCTGAAAAATGTGCGATAAAATTTCGAAAATAGCGTTGACATTTCAAAAAACAAAAATCGCTTACAACCAAAATCAAGTCGTAAGCCTCACTAACTTTTATCTTATTAATAAGTTAATTAGGAAACAATGCATTTTTTATTACGTCATTACTAATTTAAGGTGATTTGGAAATGCTGTTTAAAATAATCAGTTTTAATACACGAAAGTTTATGCTATTGTTTTCAATTAAATCCGAAAGATATTTCTTATTAATTAAAGTATATACCCATAGACTTTAATTTTGATGAAATTTTAATATTTTATCTGTCACTTAATAATTTATAAGGTTTTGGCTGCAAACGGGTAAATTACAATCTAATTCATTTAATCTTGTGGTGAAAGAACACATAGCAAAGAACTATAAAAATGTGAACAAAATTAACTTTATCCATCGAATTGGAATAATAAATTCTATGTTCGTTCAGTTAATTTTGTTCGTCAATTTTATCCCACATCTACTTATGTCAATAATAATTAATGGGTTTATACTCAAAATTGCAACTTTTTATTAATGATTTTAGTAAAAGAAAAATCTTCCTTTACTGACCAAAAGTATAAATTGATTTTTTTTAAAATAAAAGAATATAAATTTCACGTATGAATAGATATTCAAGTATAGATAGCATTATGAATTCAGTCACTCAAGAAATCCTTAATGAGACACTATTTCGGAAAAAAATCCTGAGATTATAGAAGCGATGGTTTTGGTACGATATTTGACAAGAAAGATCTACGAAAGACTTTATGCACATTAAATTTAAAGGTTTTTATGGGCAAAAAAAGTTTCATTCACTAAAAGATGGTTTATAATAAATAGGCATTTTTAGAAATACTGAATATATATGTTTATCACGAGAAAAAAGAACCATGTCGTTTCTTTAACAAAAAAAGATGGAAATTTCATATTGCCTTAAATACAGATTTTTTATTACGTTATTATTCCGGAGAATAAGAGATAGTTTTATTTAGCAAAATGGAAAAAGCTGTGAATAGTAAGTAATGAGCCATCAGACTAACAATTCCTTTACAAATATATTTGTTGAGAGCTATAATCATTAATTATATTATTTTTTTGTGGGTCCTTAAAACATTAGTTGATCGCAAATATGTAATATTTCATTAATTATAATGTTATATTAATAATTAAGAATTTTACTTAATGTTCTAAAGTCTAAATAACACTTTGAGAAATAAAAAAAATAAATTTCCAAATTGATTTATTATTATTAATTCTGCTTAAATCAAGCATGTATTTTGATTAAATTCACAAAAAAAAATTTGTAATAGAATAAAAAAATTAAATTAGTATTTAGCTTTAATGTAATATTTTCTATTTCCATAGAATAGCGTACGAAAACTTTACGCAAACTTATTGAAAACTTACAAACCTATTTTGAAAAAAAATTACATGAATTGCTGTAACGAGACTTTTGTTTTCGTAAACTGTTATTGTTATTACTTATTATTATTCAAAACTACTATTATTTAAAAACACTCAATAAATATAAAATTATAAATATAATAGTTATACGAAACATTTAATAAAACAGTTATATATTAGTTCGTCATAATATCTAATTTTAATTACAACAGAATTTTATGCTGAAGAGAGCAATGCTTGATTTTTGCGACGCCCAAGAGATCAATCAGTCGATATATAGATAGATTTACTGATAAAAGCAACAAAAAAATCAGCTGCGATGCGCTCTCCATTTAATCAATAATAGCACACTATATAATAGCGTAGTGAACTAACAAACTCAATTTAGCAAAAATAATATTATCGGATTCCTAGTCAAAGATTAATTAGATCAGATTTTTAATGCAGAGTACATCAGTAGAAGAAGGAAATCAGCGATATTATAAGAGAGGAATATTAGCTGATTTTTTTCCTTTTGTAAAAATAAAATTCTAACTGAAATTCTAACTTTAGGATGAATTAGATTGCGAGCGGTGTTTTAATAAGAATTAGTCAAAGAATACTTATATCAGACTTACAATTGTATTAATTAAATAAATGAGTTTTAACAGACTTATTTGAAGTGCATTAGTATTATATTAAAAATTTTATATAAACAATTGCTTTATTATCTTAAATTTGTGCTAATTTGTCAGACAAAATCAAATACATTCGCTAAATTATTTTAAACTTAAAACAAAAAATTACTTAATAAAGCATATATCACTGGAAAAATCTAATTTATATTCTAAACTTTAGATAAAAACTACTTAAGTACTATGCAAGTATAAATCAACGGCAAAATTAAACTTTTTTTATTGTTATTATTATAGTCATAAAATAATGAGTAAAATTTTCTTATTTTACGTTTAAATTATTAAAAAAATGTTTTACTTAATAATCTTGGAATAACATAACTTCTATAATGATTAAAAAATAAAATAGCAAACTGAGAGTCAGAATTTGAATGATTAAATTAATGAGTAGAGCCAGAACTGAAGTCGGAAAACAGAGCAGTTTTCATACATTGATATCAGATGATGAGCATAATAGTGAGGGAAGACTCACAGAGAAATCCGGACCAAACAGGCGATCAACTCATCTCATCTGCGATCGTTCGAAACTATTGGTGTTTCGCAGAATGCAAAACAAATGGCAATACATTTTCGGAATAGAATTGAGCTCAAAAACTGTGTGGTAACGATTTAGATAATGCAGCCGATAAAGCGTACGCAACAATACTTCTACAGTATATTTCAATTCCAGCTCAGAGTGATTGCCATCTTATTACTCTGTATTATTAGGTCTCTCTCTCTCTCTCCTAATATTTAATAGGGTTATACGGTATCGCGATATATATGTTCGGGTAATATGCTTTTACGAGAGATTAATTTTTGAATAATCTAAAAAGATAGAGCTAGAAATATATACATCGTTAGTGCAATAGTTTTAATAAGAGGGTCAGATGTGCCAGTTTTTTTGTATAATAAAAATTTAAATCTGGGCCATATTTAAACAATGCTATACAAACACAGCGTCGCGTCAATTATTAATGCTTTATTTATGCTCATTTATATACAACAGCGCTTTATCCGTTTCACACTTATGCATACAATCTCTGTTCTCTTCTGTTCTGAGACTGGAAAAAAAATGTTTCCAGTGATTTACGCTCGCATTCACCCCAACAATGATTTATCCAAACAATAACGATATTTATTATTCCGTCTTTCAACTATAATGGCATATGTGTTGTATATTTTCGAATTGCATTCATAGTGAAAAAATACATTCAGTTAATATAATAGATACTGTTTTATCGAAAGTTTGGACGCGTTTGTGATTTTTGGCTCACTTTGTTTGCACAATAGCCAAACGAAATGTATTATTGAAGTTCAAAATTTGGAAAATTTATTTTAGACATATTTAATATTCTATTGTTACGTCACATAACATTAGCAAATACTTTTGATTTAAACAACTTTTCAATATATGATCCAAAAATTAATTATTCTACAAGTATTTAAACTTTAATAGTTTTAAAATTATATGATCTGAAAATGAATAATAAAACAATATATAAAGCAAATGATCAAAATTTAACCTCATAGATAATACAGAAGATCAAAATAAATTTTAAAATCAAATATAATAATGACTGCGAATAAATAACAGATTTACAAAATGGGATCGCTGTCAAGACTCACACCATTCTCGTAACTTAAAGTTCATAACAGTTTGATTCCTTATACTAGTTATCTTAAATAATGACAAATAAACAACTCTAAACTTAATACAATAATTTTAATATTTTTCAAATTCAACAGTACCTCAGCTAACGCTTTAAACGCATTTAAATAAATCTAGTTAACAAAAACCAGCGCATTTGAATAAATAAGCACTAATCACAAGAATGCGGTTAGTGTTCAAAATGCGTTGTTTTGGAATCTTTTCATAAATAATTCATACACGAAAAAATTAAGCGCCAAATTATAGACGCAATAAAAAATCATTGTGAAAGCGACCCAAGAATATTCTGCACATTACGTTCGTCTGCGATAATTCCAAAAGTCTAGGAAAATTTGTGCTCCAAACCCATAAATAGACGTAATAGGAATGCTTATAAAGACTGTACTACTAGTCGTCATTGGAAAGGAACATAAAAAGAAGTTATAATAATAATAATAATAATAATAGCGAATAATGTGTTAGCGTTGGGTAGAGTCAGCGAAAATATTGTATACATGCGAGAGGTATACGCGAAAAGATTACGACGAAGAAAGAAAGAAAGAGAGCGTAAGTGAACAGAAAAGGAGCAAAGTATAAATAAAAATAATAGTTTTTTGAAGAAAAACTCGTATCAGAAACACAGAGAGCGAAACCAAATAACCAAAGCTGTCATACGACAAATAACAGCCAAAGATATAGAGAAACAAAAATGAAAAAAAAAGAAACAAAGTTTCACTGTATATAATATGGCAAATTTTTCGCTGTTCTCTCTCTCTCCTTAATATTTTTATTTTCGTTTACTACTTCTATGTATTCTTTTTGTTATATTATTGTGTTCATGTTTGTTATTGATGACAAGGCGAGAGAGAGAGAGAGAGAGAGAGGACGAGGAATGCAAGAATTGGTCCCAAACGAAAAGTTGTGTGCGCGAGATATGAAACGAAAGTGCGATAAAGAAATACAGTTGAAAAAATAAGAAACTCTAACTCACACAACGCGTATATATATTATTGGTGGCAGCAATCGCTATAAAATGTCACGATATAGAAATATATTGACTATCAATATAAGAAAGTTTGTACGCGTTTGTGTTATGCGTCTCTGTGTGTGTCTGCGTATGAGATGGCTTTGATAACAATGGAATAAAGCAAAACTGACAAAACAGATAAAAAATATTACTCGTGTCTTAAGATGTCATTCAATATAAATAATCTTTTAAGCAAAATCAAAAAAATTGTTTTTTTTCGTTCGAAAGTCTTAATAAAAAATAGTTGCGCCAAATATTAGATTTTAATTTAAATTTTCGAGAGCAAAAACATCGCTCCGAGGTTTCATTGCGTAGAATGAAAAAAAAGTTTTCCGAACCAAAAAATTTTTTAATTAAAATTTTTCTTCTCTCGCACAGTATTTATTTTATTGTTTATCCATGTTTTTTGTGTGCATCGAGATTTGCCTGTGCTTTCTATTGTGATTATTCGCAAACAAAATGGGAAAATAGTATTAACCAGAAAATTTTCTACATTTCTTACATATAATAAACTGCATACACACACAGGAAGAATACAATACGATATGAAAGCGAAAATATTATTGTCATTCTTCCAAAAATATTATTTTATTTATTTTTTGTTTAGATAACGAATGGTTTTGTAATGTTTGTGACAAATAATACCAAAGCCATGATTACCGCATATTATCTTTTCCCATCTCTATCTCCCATTCGCTTTCGCTCTCTCGCTCTTTCCCATCCTTTTTATTAATCTTATCAGCGAAACACGCAAAGGTAAGCAAAAATAAAACATTCATTCACATGAAAAAATAGCTAAATTTGATTAATTATATACACGTTGCTTAATATCTATGCTTAATATATAACGGAAGGCCAGCAAACAATTTTGTTAACCGCGCGCACACATCGATGCATATAAAAAAAACGCCAAAGCGATTCGCGCTCTCATAAAAAGGCAGTTTTCTCTCGTTCAGAATATTCTTTTTATTTCTTGAGCGCTATTTGTTTTTTTTATTTTACTTGTAAATTGCATAAAATAGGAAAAAAACACGAGAAGCAGCAACGCTAACGAAAAAAATGACGAATCAAATATAAGGCTAATGTACACGAAAAGGGAGTGTAATGTACAGTGTTTTTCTATCATTTGCAACTGTGATTAACATGAAGCTTCTACTGAATCGTAATTTGTGTGATACGCACACTGGATTACAATTCTAATATCAGAGTTATATTATAGAAAAGCTATGCGCTGATCCTTTCCATTCTATATGTTAGAATAGGGTTGCGATGCAACGAAATAAAACCGCTGAAAAAACAATGAACTACTATCTCAATATTGCCTTTAAGGTAAAGTCGTATTCAAATTTTTTATTTCATTAATCGCATAAATTTAGCAGTGGATATCGAATTACAATGGATTTTGTTGTTGTAAAGTTTTTTTCCTCTGATTTTAATAATAAATCCGTAAATTTTGGCGTTTTACTAGTTGTTTAGCATTTTTTTGGTGATAAGTTACACTTTAATTAAATTTTTTGCGTATCTAAAGATATAATTAATCAAAGCTTACACTTGTAAGCGAATGCTAAGTTTTTTGATCGTTTAAGTTAGTTTTGTTGCTCGCTCTTCAGCACAGGATTTTATTCAAAGAGTTGAGTTTGAATAGAATGAACAAATTTTAAATTTTAATTTTTAAAAAATGGGATATCTAAAGAATAATAAAAATTGATATTATAAAAATAATTTAAAATCTTATGACAATGTATTTGACTTTGTTTGACTCATTTATTAATACTAGGCTTTGTGAAGCGTTAATAAAAAATATATCAATATATTTAGTCATTCTTAGTAATACAAATCTTAAACTAATTTTCACAAATGAATGAACGCATACAAAATACGAATACTGTTTTATTATTATATCTGTTAATGTCTGTTATTCTTGTTATAATTTTAACGAAACATGGTTTTTAAGTTACGATGTTTAAAACATTTGCAGCAACAAAAAAAGTGTTGTAAGCGAATCGATGATAAACACACGCACGCATAAAGAATAATTAATGGTATTATTTTTATGGTATAGCTTTCACACCAATAAACACATTGAAATGACATGTCAAATAAATTTATTAGCGAAAATGTAAAACTGTGTATCACTATGTTTATAACCAGCGATAACATTCAAATATGTAATGATCGCCAACATTGTGCTGACATTTGTCGCGATTTCTTGATTTGAGGTTAACATGTGTTGAATCGATGATAACCATAATTCATAAGCAAATGATAAATTTTTTGTGATTTAAAAACATTATTTTCTTTGGGGAATGAACGCGTAAATATTTTTCAAATAATTTCTCCCTTTAAATAATAAAACATTAATAATATTTGTGGCGAAACCAAAAAAAAGTTTCTTAAAGCATGAAAAGACTATACCGATATTTACTAGAAAATAAAAAAAACCCATCTTTTTTTTCTCTCTCTCTTTTCTTCGCAGAAGACGCCAAAAGCTTTATTGATAGTTTATCTTATGTAGCAAAACCACAAAACTTTTTTTGCTTATCCCTCACTCTTCGTTCGCAGCGCACACACAGTCAGTCACCGCAAAACACATATACACTTACGGCAGTAGAGAAGGAGATAGAGATTTCATATGCCACTGAAAGTGAGGCAGAGATGAGAGGAGAGAATAAGCACACAGTGTGTCTGCAATCGAAGAGAGAGAAGAGAGTACACGCGGAGAGCGAGAACTTATTGAAAAGACGCGCAAATCTATATCTATCAAGCTGTGCGCGCTTTTCTTGCGATGCTTGGATTAATTTGTTGGCCGAAATGTCGTTTCTATTCGCTCACTGTTTCGCTGATACATATTTCCCACTGGATTTTTAGGAGCAAATGTTTTTCCTGTTACCTTTTTTTGCCGAACAGCGTCTTTATGAACAGAGCCGTTAAAAAACATAAAGGCTTTGCTTTTATTTCACTTGTTTGACAGACACTTTTTTGTAATGTCGAAAAAAATATTTATCACGCACTAGTTTTTAAAGACGAAAATCTAATTCAATTTTTACATCACGTCCCAAGTTAATAGTAACTTAACATTTAACGATTTTTGACAAATACGATTTTTCCAAATACAAAATTTCTTCGGAAAAGAGGATTAATGGTAAAATTACATATTACCTATACTTATTTTGCACATTAATAATGGAGCTGAGAACTAAATAAGCTAATGGTTTAGGTATTTTTTTTAACTATTGTACGCTATGAACGGGTAATACCATATATAATTACAGCTTAAATATAAATATCACATAATTATTATATTAAGTCTATTTAATCGGATATTTAACCGCACAAATATTAATTATTTACCCAAAAATATATAAATAACTATTATATGTGGCATTATCTGTTAACTCACATACTTATCGTTTTTTTAATACAAAAAAATTACTTAATTATTTTGTTAGAAACAATTATTGTTATATTTTTTGGGACTAAACTGTACAGTAGAAAAAACAATTTCTATATCGTAAGCATTATATCACTTAATAAAAATAATAAGTTAATTAAGGCCAGACAATTTGGGCGAACTAATAGGCGAAAAAAGAATCCTTACATTTTCGTGATGCCAATTATATCTCACGCTGTAATGATTGTAACGAATAATATATTTCAAAATAAATCATTGAAACATCGAATTTGATGCAATATATATTTTTTGAGAAATAAATTGAATACGCATTTAAAATCTATAGCTCTTCGTTAACAACGTTACCGAAAAAAGAGTGTTGTGTCCGATTTCCGATAAATCAAATAATCCAATCTTTAGATATATGTCGTTAATTATATGTTTTGTTGCTATTATTTATACGGAACTACTAATGTGACCGTTATTTCCTAAAATGTGTTGCGACAGAAAAATAAATAACTAAATAAATGATTATATATTGTGTCAACAACTAGAAAATTATAAATGATCCTAATGTTTTGACTTGTTCTGAACCCATGCTATAGATTCTGACTTGAATTAAGCAAAAAATCTTAATCGTAAAAAGTTTGGCGGATAATTGCTGTTTGGTATAATTTCAGTAAATTTATTAAAATGATTGAACGAAAAATAGTGTAAAAGCAGCACTGTTCTAAAGGAGAAGTTGAGTTGAGAGCTGAATCCGGAATCAGAATACGAATCACAAAAATTTTGAATTTCAAAGGAAGAAAAAATTTTGAAAATATTTATACAAAATTGTAATCAAAACAGTAATAATTTTTTTAACTTATAAACATTCCACATACCGGTATATAGTATTTAAAAATCAAAATAATTAATAAGATTTAAAAAATTTCAATTATTAAAATTATTTAATTAGAAAATCGTTTAGTATTTTTGCGACATAATTACCGCATAAATTGTAATTACGGTAATATTGAATAGATTGACAATACAAGTGATGTCACAAACTTATGATTAATGATGTTATAAAAAGCAAATAAATTTTTTTTTAATGTTTTACTAAAATGTTTTGTTGTACAAGAAAACTAATAAAGTTTGCAAAATTGTGAGATTTTTTAAAGTGATTTTGAGAAATTCTTCAAATAAATTAAATTTTGTTTCAAATGGATTATTACAATGAAATAGTTTTTGATTAGTTTCTACTTTTACGTACAGAATCATGTATTAAATTACATTTACTTACAAAAACAATGTTTTTTAGTATAATTTTTTCAGCAAAGCTCTCATCTGTCTATTTAATAAAATCGTAATAAAATTGAATTTAAATATCAAATTTTCACGTAAAAAAATTTTCCATAAAAATCAATCTTGTATTCAATACGAGTAAAACTGATAAAATTTAATAAATTGCTTCAAAACCTTCAAAACTCCTAACAGTAAAAAAATAAATAAATAAGAAGTGGAAGAAGAAAAATATAGATATATTCCTTTAGGCAATACAGGAACTGATAGAGAAATTTTTTACTTATCGAAACATATTTTTTTGGTATTCCATGTCACGAAACACTCAAACTTAAAACATCTCTCTTTGGTTCTCTCTCTCTCTCTCTCTCTCTCTCTCTCTCTCTCTCTCTCTCTCTCTCTCTCTCCTACTCTCTCTTAATGCGTTTACTTCTGCGC
Source organism: Phthiracarus crinitus (assembly GCA_034698025.1). Classification (NCBI taxonomy): domain Eukaryota; kingdom Metazoa; phylum Arthropoda; class Arachnida; order Sarcoptiformes; family Phthiracaridae; genus Phthiracarus; species Phthiracarus crinitus. The sequence continues at coordinate 31,811 of JAQGAW010000057.1, forward strand.
TTCTTATGCTTGAATGGCAAAAGAGTTTTCTCCGGAGAAATTGGCTTTTCTTGCGCCGCAAAGAATATCCATCATTAAAGTCACGTTTCGCACATTGATATAAGTTAATAATATTTAATAATGCCATAAGAAAAATATATATATATAGAATCGTAGCGTAACACGTGATGGCTATTAATTTTGTTCTTTTTTTTGCTCTTTTTCCGAGTCTTATTTCTTTATCTATTATCCATTATCATTTATCCACAAACTAAACAGTAGACTAATACATATAAAGTTTATATATAGACTGTTATATGGCAACTGTTATATATTTAATGTTTTTATCACTCTTTCCTGTGTTTATCATTGAAAGTGTGTTATAAAACTTTTTTTCCGCCAACGCTTCGAACAACCATTCGCTTTGTTTTGTTTTTGTTATTTGTTTTGAAAAGCAAAAAGGATATCAGTTTCTGAATACTTGACAAATTAAAAGTCATCACTCTTGTTGAGTGATCTTTACGTTTGCCATTTATTTGCTGTTATTTTACGGGCGCAACACTACTTATACGCGACGCATGTTACGCCACTGCGTTATATCAACACTAGATTTTATAGATGCGAATCATTCACTGCGAAGGATAGAGTGAGTGAGCGCTGAGTTCGCATCTCCGAGACGTTCAGTTTGATTCCTTTGCGCGGATATCTCAGGAAAAATAGACATAATGTCTGATGACAATTAAACTCTGGAGAATTAAAGCTCATTACGTTTTATTGTGCGCCCAAATCGAGACATTTATTATTGTTTTGTTGGCCATAAAAACCGATGACCACTGGTATTATTGGCTGCGATTTAGTTTATCAATAAACAAATCTGTTTTAATTTCCAATCGAATAAAAGATTTTCGTTTTAACTTAAGGAATTTTTATCAAAGCAATAAAATACCATATCGTAACCCAGAAAATAAAAGTTGTTTAAAAGAAATCTTAAGTATTCAAATATTTTTAAGAGTTTTATTTTTTTTACTTCAACTCATGAATAAAATGAATTTCGGATACTATTTAAAAATCATTTATTTTGCTAATTAACTCATTCATTCTGAAATAAGTAGATTAAAACCAATACATAAATTATCAGACAGTAACAAATTTTCCCCATTTTTATTGTTTGTTCTAAATTTTTATATTTAATTAAAAATGCTTGGAATCAAAACCAGATTACGAAAGCGAGTTTGTATTGCAAAGTTTAAACTCAAAAAATAAATTATTTTAATTAAAAATGAGCACATTTGTAACGTCAATCTTGTTTTTATTAATTAACTTCGCATAAAAAATAAATAGTCTACGAAAGCGCTTTCTCTTTGACTGCTGACGGACAGTAAAACTTCTAAAGGCTAAACATTTCGCCACTAAAGCCATTGTCGAGCCTAAAACTCTCACTTACTTAACCGAGTTATTTATAAATACGAGACAATAATCCACTATAGAAAACATTGTAAATGAGAGATTATTGTTGTAATACGGATTGTCGTATACATAAGAAATCAATTTCAATTAAATTGCGATCCAAGCAATGAAATGCCAAAAGACCTGAAAATATCATTTTAATATTAATGTCTGTAATAATCATCGATTTGTTTTTCATGTGGTATTTGGAAAAAATTAATGTTTTTCGATAAACAATAAGGCATTGTTTTGACTATTATTTGAGCGAATAAAAAAACGTATATAACTTATTGCGTTACGTGTCCATCACTCCATCATTCCGTCACTCTATCAATCTCGTCAAAAGTGTTAATGCATTAAACCATTGCTCCGTTTGATCACAGTTGAGCGCACAGAAACATATATTATGCGAACGTATACACGCATACAGTACACAACACATACATAAACTTACTTTCTTATAAATAAATACTCACTTCATTCACTTTATGCCTTTTCCTTTCACATCAAGTTCTTTATTTTCTTATACTTCAAACCCAGTCTCTCACTCTCACTCACTCATTCACTCACACACACACACACACACACACACTCTCTCTCCTCCGCATCACTCTTGTCTTTCCTCTTTTCTCCTCTTGGATGGATAATTATTGAGGTCCATTCGTTCAATAGTTTACTTAGTCTTTAATGACGCCTCAGTAGTTCAGCAGTTATCGCTACTTGTCGTTAATGCAGTTCTATTTTTTATATTATATATTTTTTTCAATACAAATATCTAACCGGAACTAATTTTTGTCTTTTAGCAGAAAAAAAATATTATTTTTATTATTAGCTTTATTTTTTTGGCACAAGAAACAAATCTCAGCACAATCTATTTATCACCAAATGAATGCATATTACTTAAAGGAAAATTAAATTCAAGTGCAAAGATTGCGCGTATAAAGTATATGATCGTATTTGTACTGGAATTTAGCCTTAAAGAAAACATCAAATTTTAACAATTTGTTATTATAGACTAAACAAATTACATTCAATTAGTACTGTTAGATCTAATTGATGGCGAAATGACGTTAATTTATCACTTAATATGTCTATATTTTGCTTGCCATCTGAGGAATAATAACACCATTGGAAGTATGACATCGTGTATGCGAATCCAACAGACAGACAGACAGTCGGATATTTTTTAATTTATCAGGAAATTAAATCAAAATCGAAGGCATATATAACGTTATACATATGCTTATATACTTTTAACAGTTACAAAACCGAGCATGAGTTTAGATGATACAGACTCACGCTAACACTAAATTACCAGTCAGTCACACTCAGGCTAAACAATTTACATAAGTATCAATTATTCGGATATACATGTATATTCTGCTTATCGTTCATACGCGCACACATTCACTCACTCATTCACTCAGTCACTCATACTCGACTATAATTCCAAAACATTAATACATATTAAAACGCTGATTGCCAACTGTTTTTGGGTATTAATGACTCATTATAAGTCTCACAATATTCAATAGTATCATAACTATTATTCACTGCTATTATAACACGATTTGTGTCAGAATTTTTGAGTATAACCAAACCTCCACAACAATTAGCTTTAATTATTTTGCATTCATTTGCAATAATACAGTGTTTGGTTCATATAAACCGAAACGAATGCAGCAGTTATTGAACGCATTTTCCATTCAGTGATCATAATTTATGCAAATCTAGGAATTAATTTTAATTTTTGTTTTGCGTATTTTTATATTTGTATGCGTTTTTAATTTAATTTAAGCGATTTTAATTTTCTGGTTAATATTGATAATGCGAACACACAACAAACGCACGCAAACAAATAATCAAACAAATTATTTTCGCTTTTTTTTAATTTTCCTATGTTTTTCTCACAACAAAACGTGAAAATAAAAATGTTTTACATAAATTAAGTTATGCGCTGTTGCAGTAATAGTAGTTTGTTGTTATAGTTAAAAATATTTATTTGGCATACGGTTTAATATACGAAAGCATTAGTTTAAAAAAGTTTTTAAAAATATACACACGCGTAGCTTAGTATAGATGTAAATGAGAGAAATTGAGCGCAGCTTCTATTCAAAAAGAGTTTTGTTATTAGATTTTTCAATTTTCATAAATCACTTTAAACTTTCGCAGACTCTCTCTCTCTCTCTCTCTCTCTCTCTCTCTCTCTCTCTCTCTCTCTCTCTCTCTCCCTGTTTCGCTCTCTCACTCATTCTGTTAACTGTTCAAAACTTTTTCGGTGGTAATAAATTTGGAGCGAAAATTTGCGCACAACAGAAAACTTTGCTTACAGAAGCGAAAACTATTTAAACTTGATTATAGATATTTTAACTTTTACATCTCTGTTTATTGCGTGTTTTATGCCGTTATTAATCTAAAGCGAAATCTTAGATTATATATATATATCAAAATAAATTTTTATGTACATTTAACATGCTCTGGTTCTGGTATAAACTTTGGTCTTTTAAAAATCAAGTGACATTAATTATAGCTACTAATCTATCTTTGTTTTAATTAAGAAAATTGTTTGTTTTGCGAGGACTTAAAACTCTTAAGTTAGATTAATTAATTTACAGTATTTTAGCTTTTTTCCCATCATTTTTGTTTTTAGCAAAGAAAATCTTTTCGTATTAATCTATAAAAGTTAATTATATCCATAAAATTTAGTTTTCGGTTATAAAAACTTTTGGTTTATTAAAATATAAATAATCTACAAATAACGAAATTGTTAATTCACGAATCATGACATAATTTTTTTATCATACAAACGGTTGCGATATTCAATGCGTAGCGTAAAGTATTATTTAAATTTCAAGCAAAAAGTTTGATTCAGAATTAAAATTCTAAAAACTTCTTTCAAATGCGAAAATTCAAAATTAATTTGCTAAAGAGAAGTGAATACTATTGTTCAATTATGACATTAGCATATTATATTTCATTTTCCGTTATTTAATTGAATAGACATTAGACTTAAAGATGGCATAACAATATAAATCAATTTTTTGTTGCGATCAAAAATAAGCTCCAACTGAGACAAATAAATTAAAGTCAGTTTATTTATTTTCGTTTTTTCTTCGCGACTAGAATTTTTTTATGATCTTTGTTTAAAAAAGGATAAAAAAGTCGCGAAGAGAAAGAAGAAAACGTCAAGAAATATTGTTCGCAGAAAAAATTGTCAGATAAGAAAGCAATGGAATCAAACTGTGACCATTTATTTATATGACCTATATTTACAGGACAAATATATGAAAATAGTTCGTAATAATTCTTAGGGTATTTATGTTTTAATGGATGATAAAAATTAATATTTATGGCATAAAGTTTAGAGTTTTGAAAAAAGTTAAACTTAAGTTCAATCCAGTAAAATATATTTTCATTATTGAAAGAATAGCGTGTGTAACCGAATATACAGCATATATTTTAAACCAAAAATATTTTAAGATATAATATCGAATACAGTGGTTAATATTACAACGTTCATTCGCAAAAAAAATCGTCTCCCTCTCGATCCGTTTGATTGTTCTTATATATTGGATTCCGATTAGGAAAACATATTATAGGGATTGGAAATAAAAATTACATGCCTTGTTTGATGGTTGTTCTCAGTTGGAATCTATCCATATATCTCTACGCTTTCTAAAGTCGGAACCGCTATCGTACTGCAGAAATCTTTAATCTTAAAAGTTTGTAGTGATTTGTAGTGAATGATTCAAAACGGAATGAATGAATGAAATAGCGAGAGAGAGAGAGAGAGAGAGAGAGAGAGAGAGAGAGAGAGAGAGAGAGAGAGAGAGAGAATTAAGTTTTTTTTGTAAACCAAATTGTGTTAGCGATCTCAAGCATTGAGAGAAAAGTGATTGTCAATAGCAGACATGTATCGCCGACGAGAGTCAAAGTGATAAATTGCTACAAATTAAGTGGCACTACAGCGCGCTTTTCAATTACTCTTATTGCTGCTCAATCGACTTGAGGCGATTCAACTATTTTCTCCCTTCCACTACCAAAGTCTTAGTTCTTAATTCGCTATTTTCCTATGTTCTATTCGCTAGCTTTAGTGCCATCACTACCATCATATGGACCATTAGCCGAAAAATTCGTTTTCGCTGCGCTCTGCACATGAAAGCGATCACTTTATCAAACACTTTATGCCTGTTTTTCTCTGTCTACTATATATAAATGTATGTGTAATATATAATATCTAAGAAATATACTTTTTATTTTGTTTTGGTCCAAACGGAGAATGCATTAACACAGTGGCAGCGCGTATCGCTATTTTCTAAAAACAACTCTATCTTATCAACTAAGTTATCGCTTTAATTTTTTTTACAGGAAGCCATAATCGAAATTAAACTCTGTTTTATCTCACAAACACTCACGAAAATGTTAAATTTTTTATGCGCACAGCATTTTCTTTTGATAAAAAAAATTATTAGCAAAAGTAGTAGTTATTGGTTAAAACAAAGTATTATGTGAAGTCTTAGAGATAATAGACGTTAATAATGTTAATAACATTGTCTTATTTTTTTCGTTGGTTAATACTTTCATAAATGTATGACACATTTTTGTAATCCCTTATTACCAAAAAAAACGAAAAGCAGTATTACAGTGTTAGTCTGCTTAAAATGTAAAGCCTATAATGCTCATCAAAATTAAAAACCAGTGGCAAAAAATTAATGATTCATATGTAAATAAACCCAATATATATAAACAGAGCTAAAAGTTTTATAATTAAGAGGAAAACATTTTTGGCGAAACTGGTATTTATTTATTTTTTCAATTAAGTTTTGGCGAAAGGAAAAGTGGAAACATAAATGCAACTAAATTTCTAAAGTGTAAAACCGTGTAATATTATTGATAAATACCGCAAAAATTGTTTATGAATTTTCGTTTATTAATAATACTTTAAACAGCAATAAATTTAAAGTTTTTGCGCTTACCTTCAAACGTGTTTAATTGAAGACCGATGACAAGCTCTAAGCAAATCACCACAAATCCATTCATGACTGGATGCTTCTCTATTTATGACACAAACACCAAAACACATACACGCACGCACTCACGATATAGAAAGCAAAAAACCCAAACTGACAAAAAATTTATTGAATATACGACGAAATGAAATGTAGAAAAACAAAATTAAACACGAATGTATTATATTTTTCGTGCGACGCTTTTACTTTTACGCTCACAGCTCTTAGAACATTATAATTATTGGATTTTCCGCTGACGAGAGAGTCTGTAGAAGACGAAGAAGTGGCAGCAGTTTTCCCGTTAAGTATTTACACCACATCTCACTCTATATTTTATAATTCGTTTAAGTGCTGGAAAAAAGTGTGTGTGTCTGTGTGTAAACGAAGGAAAAAAATGCGAACGATAGTCGACTTCACTTTATCTTTTTTTAATATATAGTTGTATATAACACAGTAACGCAAAACTTTATTTTTCACGCGCACACCATATAAAAACTATTAGAAACTGTGTGCGAATATGTCACTATGCATAGTATTTCAAATCAGCAGTTAAAAGGCATTGACACATAAAAGTATATCAATCACAGCATCCAAAATCCCTTTTTACCGATGGCTTCGGTGAATATGCCGTTGACTGTGCTTTCGTTGCTTATATAACTTTTTTTATTCTGACGCACAAAATGCAAATACTCTTCTTATGTTTTTTCTCCGCGCAAAAAAAGTTATCACTTTTTTCCGCAATATTTATATTAAAGTGAAAACCCGTCTTCTTTTGGTTTTACACTTTTTCAACGACGCATTTATTACATTTAAAATCACGGCGCAGAGCGAGAGCGAGAGATCTGAAAACAAAATACTATAAAACCGCACAAACTTTTTTCTGTAAAGACTGACAAAAAAAATTTCTTTACTGTTTTGTGTGTGACATCACTATTAATACGATGATAACAGAAAGAGGCAGCAGCGGAATCAGTAGCAGAAGTGAACGCAGCGAAAAACGAAAAACTGTTTGGCTTTGCTTTTAGTGAGAGAACTGGTTGCCACTTATAGCACGCTTGCCAGCTATCAATTGTACCGAACAGTGATCCGCATCCTCAGCATCCAAACGATCGCACAATTTTCATCTTCACTGCCCTATTAGTTGGAGCACATGCGTCAACCGAGTGAATGAGACACACGATGGGGCAAAAAATTATAGATTATATAAATACGGTTAACTTTAAATGTTGAGTCACACAGTGATAGCTTTTAATGCCAAAAAGAAAAACTAATGTATACTATTTAAACGATGCCGTTCTATAATATTATTGCGTTAATCTTCTTTTCCGCTTTACGTTTATTAACTGAAAATTATACATACAATTACTTTATTTTTAGTATTAGCGCGCAAACACACACACATACACCATAGTTACACAAGGTCGGATGGTCTAGGGGGGGTGTCAGATCCAGAAAATTTGAATTTTAAAGGTGGGGGCGGTAAACTCATCGGATTTGAATTACAATTTTTTTGGCCTTCAGACCAAAATTTTATTTCAAAAAAATTTTTTCGAATTTTTTTTCCGAAAAAGGCCTAAACCACGCCCCCTCGAAAAAATCAACGGATTTAAACGATAATTTTTTCAAATTTTGTCCAAAATTTAAGGGGGTCTCCAAAACTCATCGGTTTTGATGGACAATTTTTTACATTACACCAAAGATTTTTGAAAATTTTTAAATTTTTTTCGTCCAAAAATTTTTCAAAATTTTGGGTGGGGGGTCAAATTTTCAAGATTTCTAGGGGAGTTTTAGACCTGAGCAATACCCCCCTTGTGTAACTATGACCATATCATAAGTATAAAATAGCCTGTTAGAAAGACAGCTCTCTGTGAATGTGTCGTTTTTCTTCTAAAATAAAATGGTTGAAAACACTCTCTAAAGTATAAATTCTTTCATATTATAGAGCTGTAAAACTGTTCCAACAGTTATTAAAAAATGATATATCCCTATGTTATAGTCAACAACTTCCGTATAATGTAAAAATAACAAATTAAATATAAGTGAATAACTAGCATAATTTATTTGTTAATATAATCGATTATTATAATAGATTCTTATAATTAAATAAATTAAACAACAGAATATATTTTAGCTCATTTTTTAAATAAAAGTTTACCTAATGCATTTTAGGATGTATTTCGTTTGTCCGTCCGTCCTTTTTCTTGCACTAATATTAATTTAGAAAGTTTTGTTAACAAATTTACTTGATAATAATTTCACAAACAAAAACACAAATAGGCTTAGTGTTTGCTAAAATTTTGGAAGTCAGTTCTTCCTTGGAAGTCAAGAATTATTGATCATATTTCTCCTATAATTAAGTTCTTTAGTTTTCATTCTAAAGAAGTACAAGAATAATATATTAGTTCAAAAATAAATATATTTATTCACACTATTCAATTAAATTGCGAAAAAGCATTCCATTTCAATATTATTTTTATAAAGACTATAGCATATATTTTTGAGTGACTTTAATATACATACCATAAATATTGTTTGTAAAAAGTGAGCTCTCTATTAATCTGTCGTTCTTGTTTCTATTAGCAATTTTCCTACTAATAAAATATATCATAAATTATTCAACACAGATAATGATTAGATTTCAAAATCTATTCAGTTAATGATATTCGGTTAGAATATTTCAAAAATAACGAAAAAACATATTAATTTTAGACCATTATAATAATTAGAGTCGCCAAATTCAGGAAAATCCTTCTTTTTTTTGAACAAAATTATCACTAATCTATTATCATATGTGGACGAATCAAATAAAAATAAGCATTTTAAGACCTATTTGTTATTCCTGAAAATCCTGAATTTTACTACTTTTTTTTCCTGAAAACTCATGAAAAATATGATAATTCCAATTTTTATTCCTATCTGAAAACGTTAAGATTGTGTTTTAAAACTACTTTTTTTCTTCGAAGTAGCATTTTTGGCCGATTATCCTGAATAATCCTGAATTTCAAACTTTTTCCTTTTTCCTGCCTGAAAATGTACTGTTTATAGTCCTGAATTTGGCGACTCTAGTCATAAGCTTTATATAAGACTGCGTTAAATTTGCAATAGAAATAGAAAATGCAACTCCAACTCCAACTTGAATGGGATTGGAGTTGAGAAAATAGGCTTAAAATTAGTGGAGTTGGAATATAATTTTCAAATTTAATTGGGAATGGCGTGGAGTTGGAGTGCAAAATTAAATTTTGAGTGGAGTTGAACTGGAATTGGAGTTAGTTTTATAATTTTCGTTGGAGTTGTTGTGGAGTTGGAGCAAATAATTACGGCCTGTAATATTTTAATAAAACACTTAATTATCGGTTGACAATATTTACGCGGAAACCTTTATTATTAGTTATGCTGTTATTAATTTTTAAAACAAGCTTTTATTAAAAATAAATAATTTTTCAATGTATACAGTTTTTTTCTATTTCAATGTTTTCTAAGTTACTATTAAACTTCGGTAAAAATTTCCCTATAATTAGAATGAGTTTCTAAATTTAAAATATTCCATATATTAAAATACCCATAACTTTAATTTAAATATTTTTTGTAAAAGAAAAACTTGATAAAAAACATTGTTTACATATTTCGACTAAAATTACATATTTTTCTTAACTTTTGATTAGTTTCGGTTTTTTGTCAGAAAATATGGTTTTATTTTCAGGTACCTCTTAAGTGAAAAGTTGGGATAAAAACAATCAAAATTCCACTTTGTGAGCTTATAAATTTTTAGCTCACTTTTGTCAAAGGAGCTATTGGATTTGACATGTCTGTATGTGCGCAATAGCTCGACCATAGCAATCAGCACGTATTTTAAAATATTTTTCTCTATATTTATTAAGGGATTTATGAACTATTGTTTTAATATTAATTAAAACAGGCTTTAAAATGATCAAAAATGATAAAAATTGACTAAATAACGGCTTAAAATGAGCTAAAAATTGAAAAAAAAGTTGTGACAAAATTGGGTTTTAAAATGTTAAACTATTGTCAAAAAACTTTAAAAAGAACAATAATCGATTAAAATCCTAAAAACACACTAAAAATTTATTTAAAATAAAATTTCGAGGATAAATAACATTGTCTAAACTATTTCGAATAATAATTTGAGGCACAAAAAACATTACAGCATTCAATTATGTATTGATAGTTACTCGCGTTTATTAGATTCAGTGAGTATCTGTTAGCAATAAGTGTGATGCTGACTCGACGACTGCTAAAACGGAATAGAATCAAAATTCTCAAAACACTTACTGAAGTACTCTTTACAACAAATTTTATATATGCTATAAATAATTCTCAATGAAACAATATACTGTAAAAGTACTAATTTCTTAAAAGTTAAAATTAAACATAGTTGACCAACAATAGAAACAATTATATAAAATCCATAAAATATTTTTTGTACTAAAAACTTGACTAAACTATTGAAATAACTCAAATTATAAGTATATGAATCTTACTAATCTCTGTTATGTTTGTTTACATTTTTATTAATCAACGAAAATATTAAACCCAGAGTATTCTAGAAAACTGTGGTATGTATTAAAGATGTTGACGGGTAGTGGTTCTTCGACCCGAGCCGAACCGCCACATCTTAAATTTAACCCGAACCGAACCGAGAAATTTGATGAACTACCCGAACCGAACCGATAAAATAACCGAAAACCAGACAATTAACACATAAAATTTGTAAAACAAATTTAATATTCGAATAACAATACTTGTATCAAAAATAATAAAATCTATAAGTTTACTATTAATTTTAAAACTATTCATATATTAATAATTAAATTTTTTTTATATAAGATGCTTATAAGATTCTTATTTGAAGTTTAATAAAGTCAAAATTCATATAAAATTCTTTAAATTTCATACCAAAAGTTGATTATCGGGTTTTCGGTTTCATTCGGGTTAAACGATAAGAAGTTTATTCAACCGGAACCGAACCGTGTAATGATAAATAATAACCCGAACCGAACCGCTAAGAAACCCGTCGGGTAAAACCGTCGGGTTAACCCACCCGTGAACATCTTTAGTATGTATTAGATGTGAGTAACAATCACTGCGGTTTTCTCTTGTACTACAATGTGTGATAATTATGAATGTTCATTCTCTTTCTAGTTTTTAATCTAAAAGTGATGTCTTTGATAATTTAGATATACCTCAATTAGTTTTTTCTTAGTATATCAGTATTTCTTCACTCATTATTTAAATGAAACAAAATTTATAATAACCCTAAAGTAATTATGGGCAATCAAATACCCAATAACACCTTAAATGGATTTCTATACTTTTCAATGCTATTTTCTACTATGGTTAGCATTTTCTGTATAGAAAGTATAGATCGTGTCTGTATACCTAAGCGTCGTTCAGTTATTAATTAATATGCTCGATATTAAGACGCACAGCATTAACATATTGAGTACTTGAAAAAGAGTGGATACATATTGATATCGATTATAGCATTTAATATCTGTTAGAAAAACGAATGAAAAAATATCAAACAGACCGACCAGCCTGAATGGCGCTTAGGCTTACAGACAAGATCTATGATATCAAGAAGAGTTTTAAGATTTATTCAAGAGATATTTAAAAACTTTATGATAAAGAATATCATTTCGTAGACATTTCCAAAATTTTCAAGAATAACATTGCAATAAACGATAAAATCTATAAAGCAATTGAAATGATTAAAAAATAATTGATTAACTTTTATATAATTATAAAATCAAATTTTGTTTGAATACTTCATAAAAGCGAAAATAATTAATAATGAATAGTTTCCAGCAGTAAAATCCGACTCTTTTTTGACTCAATCTTTCCATAAATATTGATAACTATTATATTAATTAATAATACAAAAATCAATATTTCATTTCATTATTTATATTATATTTATTACCTTTAATCTCATTTTAATGTTAATTTTACTATTATTATTACGATAATATAATTTCAAAACCAATGTATAATATTTATCAGTTTTATGAGCCAATGATGAAGCAGTATTTATGAAACCGAAAAATAATAAGCTAACATTTGCTGTTGCATATAAAAATGCTAACCGAATGAACGTATTCATGTCACCATACAATACGCTATACAGTAAGAGACCGATTATAGTGGATGATATCAAATATATCCAAAATGTAAACTTTGCCCAATAATTGTCATTATAATTCTTGATTTCATTAAAAATTGATTGCATTGAATTTATAAGTAGTAAAATTTTTGTATTGTTTAAAACAATTGATTGTTTAATCTTTTTATAGATTTCGAAATTATTTTTCTCGATTTTAAGTTTTAAATAAAAGCAAATCAAATAAAAATAAGTGATTTGCCAAACAATAAAACGTGAATAGCAATTCACGCTATAAGTAAATACTAGACTCCATGGAAATGCAAATAAAATTATTTGTTCTAAAGAACAATTCATAGCAAACGGAACCATACTAACAATAGATAGAATAATTGGAATTAAATAAGTAGTATTAAAACCAATAAATGTGAATAAAAATCTTGATTTATTCAATAGTTTTTGAATATTTTCCTTATTATTGAAACCAATAGATTGTGGCGAAACAAATCCAGCCATCATTTCAAATACTTTCATATAATTTGGATAAATACCATGTTTGTAATTCCAGTAATGTATTCCTTGTGTAATAATTGCAAGAAAATATATTAATGTGGCACAAACGTTATACTGAAAACGTATATTTAAAAAGTAACCCACGTCTCCTATTTTGATAAAAAATTCTTTGTTCTCAGTTTTTGTTATAATTGAAATTAAATTTCGAACGCAAAGTAATATAACACAAATTAGTGTTATTATCGGATTAAATTATAATCGACTTTTTTTAGCATTTCCAATCATAAACTGCCACAATCCTATCTCATAGAAGTGATTGCCAGCATTTTCTATGAACATATAATGCGGCAATGGTTTACTTGGATCAATGTTTTGCATGATTTACTAATTTAAACAAATACTAAAATCCCTCGTTATTCTCTTAAAATATTACAACTTATTTTGTTTAAATCAAAGTTAGCTTATATTTTATTGTCTATAATTATTATAAGTTTAATCCGAAAAATAAAATTATTGTTTGAAAATTTTAACTGATATCTATAAAAACTTATTTTATGTATAATGACTTATATTTTAACCTATAACCATAAAATTAAAATCTATTTAAAAAAACTATAAATGTCACTGTTTTACATGAAATTCGTTCATTATATATTGAGGCACATATATTCGATTAAACATAAATTTTTAATTTGAATTATTATTATTAACGATTCAGTTATTTTACAAATAAAAATAAAATTATTTCGCTGACTTTCTTGTAAAGAAGTCCAGCTTAAGTATTTGGAAATGCGTGTCTCCATTGTGCCACCAATTATTGAATCAATAAAGAGATTTTAAATCTTGAAATAATATTACAAAAAATTGATATATTTGTTTTATAAGTGTCAATTAACCCATAAGTAAGACAGCTCTCTGTGAATGTTTCGATCTTGTTATTTAAAGAATTCAGCAAAAACTAATATATGATCATAAACTAAAAATAATTACTATGAATAAATTTATGAACCTTCTGTTTTAAGATAAAAATTTATAAAATATTAATGTCACTTACTGTTCTTAAATTCATTAATTTTTAATAAACATTATATTTCAATAGTCAAATAAAATTATAATATTTTGTAGTAGTTTTAATAAAATAATCAATTAATCAATAGTTTAAACTAAACTAATATATTATTATAGATGGCTTCCCAAGTTCCGATTGTCAAGAGGGCGTCCTTTTGACTTATTTCAAAATCATAGGGGGGGTCAAACTTACCGGATTTAGAGGACAATATTTTTGCCTTCCGTCTAAAAATATTTTATAAATAATTTTTAAAAAAAATTATTTTTCCGAAGAAAGCCTTAACAACGCCCCCGTATAATGATTCCACTGGTGGGTTAAAGCTAAAAACAGTATTTTGATGATAAATTGCAATATAAAAACTTGTTCTTTTGCAGAAAAATTATTGGTATCATATAAAAATTTATGAAGATTTAAAACATAAGTAACATATTTCAAATAACTTTATTAATGAAAAGCAATTTAGATGGCTCTAAATGTTCATTTCTTATCTCCAATAGTTTTCATAACTTAAGCGGTAGTTCTTGTCTGACAAGTTTTTAAATTTATATTATTAGTTTACGTATTAAATTATTATAATTAGGGAACGGTATTTTCTGGACTAATAAATGGTCAAAACCAGGGGATACTAAAAAAAGAACAAAAACTTTACAATTTCCGTGAAAAATTTTTTTATTTTCTATAAAAAATAAGAAATTACAAAAAAAAAGTTGAATTAGATATTATGAGATATTTGTAACTTAGCTTTCAAAAAGGGTTTATTTCAATAAGTTTAAAAGATTTTTAAAATTTTTCGATTATTTTCCTGATTATTGAGACCAATAGATTGCGGCAAAACAAATCCAGCCATCATTTCAGACTCATTAATATAATTTGGATAAATACTATGTTTGTAATTCTAGTAATGAATTGATTGAATAATAATTGGGATAAAATATATTAATAAAAAGCACATATTAAACTGGTATCTTATATTTAAAAAGTTAGAGAAGTCTCCGATTTTGATAAAAATATTTTTGTTCTCAGTTTTCGTTAATAATGAGATAACTGATCGAACACATAATATTAGATGCATATTAGTGTTAATATTAGATTAAAATATAAACGACTTCTTTTAGCATTTCCAATCATAAACTGCCACAATCCTATCTCATAGAAGTGATTGCCAGTATTTTCTACGTTGATATATAGCGGTATTGGTTTACTTTTATCAATATTTATCATGATTTAGTAATCTTATCAAATAATAAAATAATTCTCTGTGTAGTGTATCAGTAGTAGACCAGTATGGGATATACGCCACCGATGAGGACCTCAGCTTCAATGCTGAGGAAGAATGCTTACCACAAGAACCACGTGATATAATATATTAAGTATAGGAGAGAATCATTAATAAAAACAAGCAGAGAGTAACGCTATAATTACGCTTAATTAAAACTTTATTTTAAGTGATACGTTTAACATGTAAACAACAAGTAAAGCATACATAAGTAGATATATAACATGTACTTAATTATGATATATTAATATTGTATGCAATGAATTTAACTGTATAACATTTTCGGACCCAATAAAATAATTTGCGGCTTAGGATCAGTAACAATATTGAAATGACGACTAAATAAATATTTATGGAATTTCTTTACTCCAAAAGTTATTGACAACGTTTTCCTATATATTTTCGAATATTTCTTTTCTGAATGCGATTGGTTATACGTCGCCATTTGGAAACTGATGACTTAACGCGCAACCAATACCATAACTAGAAGCTTCACATTCGACGATAAGCGGTAACGAAGAATTGTAATGAACGTTGAAGTAGAATTGACAGTATTTCGTAAATCTTTGAATGTCTTTTCGTGTTGGGAAGACCATTTCCAAATAACATTGTTCTTCAATAAATGGTTGATCGGAGCAGCAATAGAAGACATATCTTAATGTATTTACCATAATAATTAATATTTCATAAAAAACTTCTCAAATCAAAAATGTTTCGAGGCTTAGGAGCTTTTAAAATTGATCCCACTTTCGACATTAGAGGTTTGACACCATTGGAATCGACTAGGTGCCCAAAATATACAGTCAAACTTTGACTTATATGGCATTTTTCCCTTTTAAGTCGAATACCGATTGATTGAAAACGCTGAAGTAACACATGTAAATTTTTGTCATACTCTGCTTGATACTTCCAACCAATAAAATTATCATCGAGGAACACGGAACCACCGTTAAGACAATCGATAGTCACTTTCATAACGTACTGGAAAAGACCAGGAGCAAATATCACGCCGAATGGAACTCAATTGTAACGGTAGAGACCCCGGTGTGTTTTGATGACGACGCATTCCTTTGCTTTATCGTCGAACTCCTGTTGTTAGTAAGCGTCTTTTAAATCCAGTTTGGAGAAGACAGTGAAGTTCGCGTTTATTGAAAATAGATCTTCGTTTAATGGTAAAGGATACATATCCTATTGAATTGCCGGATTAAGAGTTTGGCTAAAATCACAGATTCTGAAATTTCAAAGGTTTAAGCACCGGAACTATTGGTGCAGCCCCGGCATGGAGAAGACTTGGAAAACGCCGATAAAGAGATGGTTATTCAAGAATCATCGACATCAGCCATTCAAGTGATCAACAAGTATAAAATGTACAAGTCGAAGCAAAAGGAACGAGACCATGAGTTAACGAGACCATCTGTGTAGCAATGGTGATAGCTCGATCGAATAATAGCTTTGACTCCGTGAATAAAAGCCGATTCGTTGTTTCACTTCTAATGCCGGCCACAAATTGGTCGCGAAGAGCAGTTGAAAGGTAATCGCAAAACTTGCAGGACGTCAACAACTTCTTCAGATCCGCGATGAATGCGGCCTGTGGTTCGTTGTCCTCTGTTTTCTGGCTAAGAAATGCTGCCTTTCGCACATCTCAAGTGCTGGTTGATCATAATGGTTGGCGAGAATCTTCACCAACTCATCGAAGTTTTTGTTTGAAGACGTGACCTTTATGCAAAGTTCTCTAACTAACTGGTACATCACGCCGCCCATTAACGCGATTAAAAATATTTACATTATTCTCTTATTTAATAGAGTTGACGACAAAGAAGACACATAGACGTTTGACGTACGCCGAAAAGTCCTTCTGATTGAAGGCCGAAATCGATCCGAGAAAAGACATCGCCAACGAGAAATAATACTTAAAGCAGACGTTCCAATATCTACTTCGAAAGAAAACGTTCCAATATCGAAACAGAAAAAAGACTTTCCAATATTTACAGCGAATGAAGACTTTCCAATTTCGACTGCTCCAGAAAACTGTATTGTATCCGCGTAAGTAGTAGTAGTAGACCAGTATAGGATATTCGCCACTGATGATGACCTTAGCTTCACTGCTGATGAAGAATGCTTACCACAAGAACCACGTGTTTATTTACAACGTTTCACGTAAATGAAATGAACGTTAAGTATATGAGTGAATCAATGTAATAACATAAGCACTGAATAACGCTATAATACGATTTATTAATACTGTATAACAAGTGATACGACTAACATTTAAACAACAAGTGAAGCACACATAACGTGCACTTTATTATGACATATTAACAAGATATGTATTTCGTATTACTGTAAACTAAACTATTAATAAGAATGACTAATAATATAATATTAGAATTGGGAAGCAAAACACTAATACTGTAGTGACTTAGGGTCACATACTCTAAAATTATAGTAGGAAAACAAATATTTTGAAGTCTATAAATATTTTTTAAAAAATTTTAAATAGATTTTAATTTGTTTTATTTTTGAAAATAATTTTCTATTAACTATGACTTAAAACTTTTATCAAAGAAATTTCTTTTAACACTTCAGTGGTAAACACGGGATAATAACCACCCCAACGTCACTTTGCGCGCTATAACTTTTTTATACTAA
>JAQGAW010000058.1:0-49828 GCA_034698025.1 Phthiracarus crinitus
GTCGGAGTCGGCGTCGGAGTCGGTGTCGGGGTCGGGAAGGGGGTCGGGGTCGGTGTAGGGGGTCGGAGTCGGAGTCGGGGTCGGGGTCGGGGTCGGGGTCGGGGTCGGGGTCGGGGTCGGTGTCGGGGTCGGGGTCGGGGTCGGGGTCGGTGTCGGGTTGTGTCTTGTCGTGACGTGTCGGATTTGGATTTATGAATGTTATTAAATTGGTTCGAAATAGTGTATGTCTACATTATGTTCAAAACAATTTCTACACATTAAACCTTAGAGAGCTTCCCCTCTAAGGAATATTATGCTGATATATCATCTGAGCTATTGTCCCCTCCAATAAAAACGAGTGCATTTTTGTATTTATATCAAATGAAAAAGTGAGCTCTCTATGAATGTGTCGTTCTTGTTTATTTCATAAGATAGAAGCATATCATTTTTTACATGTTTTTATATCTATTGATATAAAAAAGTAGCAAACTATCATTTCGAGGCTCTAATAATCAATAATAGTTTTAGTAATAAATTTAATCATAAGATGTCAGTAATGTGTGTGATATCATTGAGTTAAAGTTGTCAATAGTGATATACTGTACATATAAATGGATGAAATCATTGATCGTTGTGTTTGTCATACGTTTTGTGAGCGATTTATTCATCGAATAGACTAACGATAATAAATTTATTAATTTTAAATATTAGTTTAAGTCATCGAATATATCACATAAACTAAATGTGTACTTTGAGCGCAAGACATAGTTTTGATAGATTTGGTGATGACTTAAGTGAACTAATTTTTGGTTATCTTCCGATTAGTGATTGTTTTCGTTTGCAATGCGTTAACAAACAATTCAATGCATTGGTATTCAATAAACAGTATAAACTTTCATTATGTAATGGCAATTCGATAAATAACTGTGAAAATACATTTATTAAAGAGATAATTATAAACAATGGAAGTAATGAAAATAACGCGACAGTAAATAATGATTTATTAAAATATGTGTTAAATAAATGCGTGAATATTAATCATATTATTATTGATGGAAAGTTTACGTTTGGCGACAAATCAATTGATATAATTATTGATGCATTAATACAATTAAAACATTTAAGTTTCTTTAAGTTTCCATAATATCATTGATCCGATGGAAACAGTTTGCGTGAAAAACTCTTCAAAACCTGGGATCTCTTATACTCTTTATGAATTCAGACATAACATAAATGAAGATATATTCGCAACAATAATACAATTATGTCCTAAACTTAAATCAATAAAAATGAATAACAGTAATGCATACATTGATGGCTGTTTTAAGAAAAATATAGAATTTTGGACTCAATTAGAAAGAGTATGCGAACATTTTTATATACGATTAAATATTCATAACATTTACCACGCATTTCAAGAATCAGTTAAAATCATTAAAAGTTCAATTTTTCTATCATTTCAATTTGCATATTGGTATTAATTTGTCTAAATTTGAAAATATTGAATATCTTTGTTGTGATTTATTTGGAGCTCACAGCGAAGACAATAACTGCATTGAATTATTAAAACAAATAGGTTTGAAATGTTTGCGTTTTAAAAGTATTATAAATTTGGAGATTAAATGTACCACTAATGGATATATTTATGAATGGCTTTCAATCACTAAAAATATTAATTCTAAAATTTTCTTCATTATTAATCAATGATTTTAAATTTGTAAAAACTGCGTTCATTTAACGGACTTGAAATTATTTAATAATCATTTTGAAAGAATCGATTTCAAAGATATACACATTTATTTGCCACAATTAAAATCTATTGATATGCATATAAGCTTTAAAATAAACATTAAAATGCTTTAAGTTCGTCTGAAACCGGAAATGACGTAACGAAATACATGTTTGAACTTAATAATTAAGGGCGCGAAGTTTATGACTTTATGACTTTTTTATAAAGAGAAATATCGAGTAGTGATTGAAAATGTTTGTTCATTATCGCGGTACGACAGTGAATTTGGATATTAGCTCCGGTAACGGTACGGTAATGAATAGAGAAAATGAAATTTTTGCGGTAATGAAACGGTAACGGTAATTGACTAAATTTCAGTATCACTATTTTGAGAATTAAAATTTAGATAATTATATATTTCTCTAACAATCAAGCATTCATTTTCGCATTTTATATGCAATAGTTATTACAAAACTATATATTAATATAAATAGTTTGAAATTTGATGCCTAAAAATTAATTACATTATTGTTGAATTTGTTGAATTAGCGGTACTGAAACGGTACGACAGTGAATTTTAAAAAGTTCACGGTAACGGTACGGTAATGAAATTTGTTTTTTGTAATTTACCGGTAATGAAACGGTAACGATAATTTTGGGTTCGGTAACGGTACGGTAACGGTAATTAAAATATGAATATTTTCAATCACTAATAACAAATACAGTAGAATGCAATATAACGCGAGAGAGCGATGGCTAAAATGCTTTTTGACATAAAAACGAAGAAATTGGATGCAAAATAAGCGCGTAATTGCTAATTCAATTAAACGTGATTTTTATGCGCATTCACTACTACTGCGTGGCTTTTTTTGTTTAGTTTCCGAAACGATTGTAACTCTTATAATATTTGTTTTTACTCCGAATAATTGCTTACTGAAAATCTAATATTTTTCGTTCAATTTTTTTCGGTTATAATTTACTTCTCAACTGAATTATCTACAGAAACAGATAAATTTACTGCACACACAACACGATACTTATACCTCCGTTCATTCACTCTGTTCCACACAAAAAATCGCAAACGAAACGATATCTTAATTAAACTCTTTTTCACTGTTATATTAAACTGACACCGAATACTTTATCATTTTATCGCTATAGCGAAGCATTACTCTAATTGGTCTTACGATAAATCATTGGCTAATCTTAAGCAGTTTTTGGGTAATTTTTTCCTCTTCTTCTTTCCTGCAGAACTAATATTAAATACAGTAAAAGCAAAAAAAGATAATACACTAGTGAACCCTCTATTAGATGAAAGATGATAGAAAAATAAAACAGAGCGAAAAAGTACAACTAAGCGAAAGCGTTATCAGCCATAATGTGTTAAGCATGGCTTCCAATGGTATTGTGTTTCGTTCACTATTGAAATTGGCTGCACTGGTGTGGTGTGTCGCGATTAAATTGCTGGTCTGAACTTGACATGATCTATGAGTCTACTGTTGCCCCTTAAATGCATGTTACTCTATCCCATCATAATACTGTTAATACTGTTTCAATACCCATATTCTCTCTTTCCTCGCGATTCCACTGTTATCATTATAAATTTGTATTAACAAACATTGGAAAAGTGGGGACAAATGAACCCAATAAAAGCAATATTATATCTGGTACTTCGTATATCTTGTGACATAGAGTTTTTTATTTTAAATTTATAAAAGTATTTCTATACGATTTGAGATCAAAAAATGTAGCAAAAATATTTAGGCAACTGTATCGACGTGTCTAAAGGTTAGCAAATAGAAATACAGTGGATTTTAGTTATTCTGTATTTTTTGTACGAGTAGTAGTAATACCACAGTCAGGAATAATAGAAAAATGTCGCAAAAAAACTGTTTACAATAACAAGTGTTAGGAATTGAATGGTAAATCAAAGCGCAAACACTCTCACACTTGCTTTTTGGATCAAAAAAACGTCCACCGAATTTTAAATCAATCCAATTACTATGTATGAGATTGCAAAGCAATTCTACGCTCTCTTTTCTGTTATTTTGCTTTTTTGAAATCTTTTTTTTTTAAATCTCCGCAAAATAACAGGCAAAACAAGGAATTATTTTACACACTTTCACACATTTCACAAACTGGCGTTAAATTCTAAGCGTTAGAAGAGTATTAAAAACAATCTTCGCTTTTCTTACTTTTTAAAAAAATTTTCAAGCTATTTAGTGAAATCCAAACAATATTTTAATCCGAATCGGGACTTAAAACATAAAATTCTTTCATTCTCGCAATAATATTTATTTTTTAACACATCACGACATTTTCGTTCCGTAAATTGCATCAGAGCTTAGAGTAGTTATGTGATGACGATTTAAAATAATAGCGAGATAAATAAAAGAGAGATTCGCGATATTTTAGATATTTTAAGGACGAGAGAGAGAGAGAGAGAGAGAGAGAGGCACTCTCTAAGGCACTCTATTTTAAAACTCAACAGATAATGCCAGGCTTAAATAAATAGATTAATTCAAACTTTATTTTTTGGTCTGAACTTTTACTTCACTTAAAAAATGTGCTATTTTTTAAACATTTTCCATCGCAATAGAACTTACTTTTCATTTATTTCTATCTCTTTTTCACTCAAAAGTGATTTTCTCGTTTTAAATGCACTAATTAAGAATTTCGATTCTCCTTTGAGGGAAATGTTCTGAACTATTTTAAAACAGTACAAAAACATTAACTGTGCAAATCTCTAGCTTACAGTAAGCATAAATCGATAGCAATTCGATTATAGAGATACTCGAATCAAGTATTTATAACTAAAGCTATCGTTTCAATATTACGGTAAAAGTACTTACAAACGATTTTTTTAAACAGCATATTTTAATATTTAAAGAATATTTATAAAATAACTGTATTTTAAATAATGTCATTTTTTCAGATAAAAAATAGAATAATTTTTTCAAATGTATTTATTTTTAGTTTAATCAACGAAATTGTTTTTCTTTATAATTAAGCTAAAGATCCTAAAGATCCGGGTTTTTGGTGTTTTTTGGCAATTAATTATTAACATGATTACGAGAGCAAACATTTTTTCACATCAAGTTTAGAAAAGTGTTTATTTTTAATCTTTTATGAAATTTTTTATGCCCTGAAATGTTATATTTTATTTGTATTGAACAGCGAGAATCTAAGAATAAGTCATTCTCCTCTTTAAGTCACTTATAAGATATGCTCCAAACAGTTCTCGAGATAAGCGAAAAAAATAGCAAAGAATGCGATTAAAAATATAATTAAGAAGAATTAATCTTTTCTGTATACGTTAGGTATATATATTTAATTTATAAATAAGAACAAAAAAATGTTATCGCGTTAACTGAATTAAGGATCAGTTTGTACTTACTGTATAATGTTATATATAAAGAGTTTAAAAAAATACGCGGTTATATATAGTTTTGGTAAATTAAATATTAAAATTAATGCCCACAAAAAATCTGATATATACCATAATTCTAATAATTGAATCTCATTTTTATTTTTTTCGGTCTGTAACGCAAACTCTGCACTTTTCCACTTCTATTTTCTCTTGAAGAATAACACGCTTTTAATATTACTGAAACTCAAACATAAATAAAAGAACATAAAATCGCGAATATAAGCAATTTTTTACTCAGTAATTTTTTTTCTATGTATAAATTTTTATATCGAAAAAATATGAGCGCAAAGAAAGATATTGCACTTAAAGTAAAAAATATTTTATTTTTGTCGCTCTCTCGCTCTTACGAGGAGTGAGTACTTTCGATATTTTCTCTCAAAGTAAACATACATACAGAAAAAAACTCTTTCTTTTTATCAATTGAGAATAAAACTGTATAAAATATTTATTAAATTTATTCCGCAAAAATTCCTCAGACTCTTACTCTCTCTCACATCTCATCTCATTTCTCTCTCAGTATCAATAATTTATATATAAAAGTTATATTCATTTTTCTATAAACCATTAATCGTAAACAATAAGAGATAATAGCATCAAAATACTGTTACAGTACTTAATAGAAAAACTTAACTAAACTATAAATACAGTATAGAAAAGTATATGGTATTAAAGTATCGCAAAAATCAGTGCATCACTTATTTATTTATTTTTATTTATTAATAACGGAATACCAATGTTTTGAAAACCGTATCTTAGTGTTAGTATTTCTTGAGCAAACGATAATTCTATGTGCGGAGGGAATAGAAGATTAAAAGCCTATTGCATTAGCTTTGAAATTAAGTGCACAACAACTCGTTTAAGTATTGAGAAATGACCATAATATATCATATATTATATATCCCTAAGACTTAGTAATGCGTCTTATTCTTCGCGATACACACCAAACGAATATGGCATAGAATGGCCAATTGGGATGTGTTTCTGCTAAATATTATTTTTCCTTTTTCTGCTCACTATGAGTATATACTGGAAACAGTATCGAAACGAAAGCGAAAAGCAAGCATTTCTCTCACGCGGAGACGTATGAATAAAGTATGGTTTGAGAGCCGAGATAGCGATTACATTTTTTTCTTCTTTATTCAATCACTCGCATTGTCGGGCGACAGTCGAATCATTCGAAACACTTTTTCAATGTCAATTTTTCTAGTTCTTTGTATCGCCAAAAGTGATTGCGGGCAATAAATTTATTTTTTCCAATATGGTATTGACTTTTGCCAGTTTGTTTGTGCGTGTGTTTGTGCGGAAAAAAATAAGTTGTGATTCATTTGTTCGCTATTTTTTTCTCTCATATTCTAACGATTTTTTTCTTCATTGTATACTATTTATGCACATATAGTATATCACACTTATTGTGCGAATGGTTGTCGTCGACAAACGAAACACCAAATGACTGCCGAGTAATTTAGCGAAAGATCAATCTTGAGCGCAGTAATTGACATTTGAATAAAAATATCGGCGAAATATTTAAATTTTACTGGAATCCGTAATTTTCTTAACTCAGGCTATGAATCGGTGAGCGAATACCCGAATACAACATAGAAATGGTGTGTAATGGATAACATAACTTAATCTTATTATAGTCTAGTATATTCCGTATACGACTTTTTCAAAAGAGATAAGAGAAAAAAATAATATATAATCTTTTTTCTTCTTTAACTTTATTTTAGTTTCTCTCTATTTTTTCGTTGCACAGTTAAAATAAGAGATACCGAGATATATATATCGTACAGTTTCAGTGGTTGGGTTAGATGTCATTTTATTATTATAAGTTGATTGAATAAGATTGATATATAGATTTTTGTGTCTGCTGTGGTGGCGATGTCCAAACCATCGCTACAGTTGGATACATATATTCGAATAAATAGTGTGTGATTGACAATGGTATTTCAACACAAATGGGGGAAACAGTGGAGAGATAGTGCATTGGAAGTGTATGTGTATGTATGTGTTACCGTATATAAGGTAAAAATATATAAATTTAATATATTATACATGACATTTTTATAGTATGAGGAAAGTAATATCAATTAATGGAATGACCTGTGCATTAAACCTTTTATAGTGTTTACGCAAAACTCGAGCTCAACGCTCGAGTTTTTATTTAGCTCTGGGCTATAAATATATATTTTCATAAAACACTTGTGCGCGCAGTTTTGACTCTTTTTCGATTAATTCTCGAGTTTAAGCTTTTGTTCGAAGCGATGTAATAAACATTTGTGTGTTACTCAATAGTATTAGAATTTAAATTATGTCAAATCAGTCATCAAAGCGAAAATATTCCCAACAGATTAATTTCCTTCTTTTATTTGGCTGATCATCTATTTTATGTGCGCTTTCAAAGCTCATCGTATAGCAAAAGCATGCCCTTTTCACGTTAATCCCTACACTTGGTCTCCATTAAAGCGCGCAGCAATTTATTAAATTTCCATCTCTTGCTGAATCGTCATCACTATTGAGCTCTACTCGAGTTAGATATTAGCGCTGCGGCTAAAAACGTTAGAGCTATTCTTTTGTGTACACTAGTAGTTATAACGCACATATAGAGTATATAGAGAACAAATACAGTATTTATGTGAATAGTGTATAGTGTATTGGTTGATGTTATTAACGGAGCGCACAGAGAAGATAGCGTGGGTCCCGATCCGATCCCAAATGCAATACTTACGAGTTAGTGTGCAAAAGTGCATTACGTGTTATGAGTTTTCCAGTTACAAACTAACACTGAGAATATATTTCCGCAAAACGCATCTGCCTTTTGCCATCACTACCACTACCACTACTACAGTAACTGCTACTACAACTTCTGTAGTGTATACTCGAATCAATGGTGGATATTCAGAGGTGGAATAGCAATATAAAAAGATTTCCACATGAATAGCTCCTCATTTACTTGTATTATTAAGCGCTTGTTGATGCACTTACAAACCAAACCGAAAAACTGTATTAATATTATCGCCGCTATAATACTGTTAGCAGAGTTATTATCGCGGAGTTAGAATCACAACTAAAAACTCTAATATGTTTTATTAACAAAGCTTTACTTTTGAAGGGGTTTATGGATATAGTGTGCGCCCAACGCATTATTATTTTGAGTTTTATATTATTTAACATTTTCACCGTTACATTGTATTGTATGTTACTTATCGGAAAAAAGAAACGCCAAATATATTAACATGTATACGTCTATAGCTATATTTTAATATTGATGCGCTTTTGTAATATTTTCGTCCGTAATTATGTGAATGATTGAATTTTGTTATATTGAAGAAGTTATGATGTAATGTTAGTCTGAATAAATATTTGATAAGTTAGACGTTAGGAATAACAATAAATCTCTATTGTGTGCCACATATTACGATAACTTACAGAATATTGTGCTGGTATTGTATTGTACTCCACATTATTATACAATCTATACATAAATGCGGATACACTGTATTATAGCGTACGTATGGTTTTGGGTATAATAAGGTATTATATATTTGCAGCAAAAAAACATTATAGTAATATTCAGTCGATTAAATTGTAGCCGATTTTTTTCTCGGTTTTCACGATTCGCTCAATTTTTTTGTTTCGCGAATATTTTCTCCGTAACATTTCATATCGCGTTTTTTCTCACCACCGATATTAGCGCGGAAAATGTGTCATCTAAGTGTCACGCATGCAAATAACTTATGTGTACATAAAAAATAGCAAAAAAAAAACGAACGGAGAAGTGTACGTATATTAACATTAGTTATAACTGAGTGAAGTGCGTTGTAATATATAATATCGCGTATTCCGTATAAAATTGTAGAATAGGAAAGCACATTATGGCACTCGAGGGTTTGGGGAGTGGTTTAATAATATCGCACAGGGACTCAACAATACTCTCGCTTACGGTGGTTACTCTCATTCACCTCATTATATTAACTTCGATTATATGACTCACTAGAAATATTATATATTCCGCATATTTACTTTCATCTAAATATATTGATGTATATATACATATACACGTAAAGTATATGAATGACGACAAGAAAAATCCGCAATACTTAGTCTCAAACGATTCTGTGTGTTACTAAGCTATCGAAATGAAACACAAAGTAAAAAAGATAGAACTACTGAAGTGTACTCGTCTATTAGAGTAAAAAGAATGGCGAACGAAGAAAAATAAAAAATACCATTACATCGAAAAGAATTATTAATGCTAAGAGCATAGCATTTGAGTGCGCGTCATATAATTTTTTGTTTTGTTTTCTACTCCCGATTTCGGATTCTTTGAGAAATTTAATATTACATAAGACACGGAAAAATTTCTAAAAGCTGAGAAAAATGTTCTCAAATTATTTTCGAGCGTAATTGATATCGTATTGATACTGTGTATATAGTGTTTTCTTCCAGTATATCGAAAAAATGTTCCATTTTATCCCAACAACATAAAAAAATTGTTGTAATGAAAATCGTATGGTATTTTCGATGTTCACACTATCGCTATACTTTACTGTGAACAGTGATAAATAAAAAGATCACACATTCCGAACAGTTTCCAAAAAGTTACATATAAAGTGCTAAAAAAGTTATCAACATTTTTAGCCAAAATATTTTGGCCGAAAATACTTTGAATATCACAGAATATCCCTCTGTTTGGACGTAACGCGCAAATACAGAGCACTGAAGCCAGACTGTGAGCTAAAAAACGAGAGTAATTCGAGCAGAGAGGCGGGGAAGAGCTGCTATGGTACTGAACAAAAAGTAATTTCGAGGACAACTTATATGTCGAAATAGCGTGTGTGCTTCAGGTGAAAGCCCAGGCGTGGTCAGCCATGCATCACAATTTTTACTCCACATTGAAACAAGAGACACGTATAAAACATTATTTCGATTCTCTTCTATCCCCTCAATAAAATATATGTATTGAACACAACGACTTTCTGTATGAGAAAAAAGTTTTTGGCAAAATATGCAGAAAATCTCTCTCTCTCTCTCTCTCTCTCTCACTCTCTCTCTCTCTCTCTCTCTCTCTCTCTCTCTCTCTCTCTCTCTCGCAAAGAAAATGCATTTTTAATCATAATGAAAAAAATTGAATATCCGAAGCATTCATTGTTACGCCGTTATGTGAGAAAAAAGGAACGAAAAAGATTGAGAACGAAAAAAAACTAATATATAAAATTTCAATCAATAAAATGTGAATTGTGCTCAAAAATCTGTTAGCACTTCACGTAATTTTCTTTCCCCAGTTTTTTGCGCGACACTGTTAATGCGAAATGAGTTCTCTATCTTTATAGCTGCGGATAATGAGAGACACAAAAATACAATTTTACAGCTCATATATACGGTTATATATTTATATTGACATCAAATATTCTGACGCGCAGTCACTTTGGCTGCTCATTCAACGCTAATACCATCGCTTATATCGAAGAGCAACTTTTTGACAGATTTGAGACGAACCATTCCCTATAGTTAATTATTAATGCAGAGATAATGCGTTTGGGCTTTTGATTTGATAGAGAAAAACAAGAACAGATAGTTATGAGTTTGGATGAGAGATAGAGAGTGTATGTGTAAGTGTATGTATATGTGTGTGCGAGAGAGTAGAGAGTAAGCACTAGTCTCTCTCTCTCTCTCTCTCTGTCTCTCTCTCGCTCTCTTTCTTACTCATAATGTAGCGTATAATTTGCTTTTATTTATGTAAAAGAGAATAATTTATTATTATTATTACGTATTTGCAGTGTAAGTAAACTTCTCTTTGGTGTGTTTCATAATTCTCTGTAAACGATGTGTCAGTTATAATTAAATTCCTTTATTTTTGTTTTTACATCTGATTTTCGGAGATTATCGTTAATATTATTATTACTTCTACTACTCATTATTTTTCCGATTATTGTTCGAAACCATTTATTTTTGTCGAATCAAATAAATTTCAACATAAATCTCATAATTTTTTATTTTCAATTTAATTTAATCAAAAAAAATTAATGCAAAATTGGATTTTAAAATCCCTAACAATAAATTGAAAACAAAGCACAACTATAAAAACAAAAATCAAATGTCCATACAATTTACATTACATTAGATTAGAGAATAAATTTTGTTTTATTAAGTTATACAAAATTACGTTACCGTTACGTTAAGAGAGAAACAATTTTTATAATTGAATAATTTCCTAATTAAATATACGGTAATACAAATAAAATGAAATATAATAGCTGTCCAGCGCAGGATCTAGTGATCAGCAAATGGATTAGCGCGACACGCGTGACGTGACTCTCTCTCGCTCTCTCAGTCAGTATTGCCAATGTATAATAAAGAGACGGAAACTTATTAAAGGTTCGCATTAAGTCCAGACACAAACGTACGTACAAGAAACGCGTTTGTTATAAGCCAATGTAAGAGTCAATATTCATCAGTTAATGTCCATCAATGGCAACAATTACTGGATAGAGCGGAGAGAGTGTGTGCGGGAGAGAGAGGAGAGAGAGTAACTAAGTTAGAAAAAGGAAGTTACTGTTACGAGTTTTTCGGGATATAATGTTAGTGTTCATGTATTATTAAAACACTCTAGAAAAGTGATGCTTACAGTGTGATATGTGTTATGTGCATGTGTGCCATGCAATACAGGAAAGTATCCCTGCAGTGTAAAATATTAAACACTGTGCTCTTTGAGATGAGATACTGGCAGTGGTAGTGGTAGTTATACCACTGGTACACAACAGACGAGAGCACATTGGCTTTAGTTTTTCCAATATTTTCTAGTTTTAGTAATGCTCTGTATTCCCACAACAGTAACGCTCGCAGTGTTTGGCGAATATATGGTGCGCTGTGTATGTAATAATAATAACAAACACGAAAAGAGAAATAGAAAGCTACAGGAAAGGGACACAACTTTTACCAAACACTACACACACACACTCTATCATACATACACTCACTCACACTCACGCACACATATACACGCATTGCGCTGTTTGTGCGATACACACAAAAATGATAGCAATCGAAAACAACGTTTCGATGTCATGCACTTTAGGTTTGCAGTCGCCAAAAGTCGAAACGAAACTCACATTCATTTTCGGTTGTATTGTTACGAAAGAGTCAAAACATAACAACACTGCCGCACACAAACGAAAAGGCGTTTCTCTCCTCTTTCTCTCCCGCTCTCACTCTTTATCTCTATCTCTGTTTAATATAATAGCGAATCGGTCATGCTTTAAATCTAACATTCAATTTTTCAATCCGCAAACTGAATCAAATTTGCAGAAACCGAAAAAAGATGAGATAAACGAGCGAAAGAGTAGGAGATATAAACTACAATTTTATAACAAGTTTAAAGAAACTTTACTGTAATATTAAGCAAAAAAAGCAGATAACAACAAATACCTTTAAAGTTTTGAGCGACGCATATATTTATCATGTAAAACCACAGCGCAAACAATAATCTCATTAAACGTATTGATGACCACATTATTGGTTTGATTTTATAATTTAATATACGATTTAAATATATATCTAATTATTACACTACTAATATATAACACGATTCAATTTCAATAATATATGACACTGAACATAGTTTCAGTCACTCTAATCAAATTCATCGCACTATCAATAAATAGTTGCTGATATATTTATTTGTTGAAACCAAAACTTTTTTATTAATCCAAGTTTTTATGTGAGTTTTTGTGATCTTATTATTAAAAACTTTTGTTATGAATTAGTTTCTTATGTTAAGAACTTAATTAAAAGTTTTTATACATTATTATAAAAAAGAAACTTTTTTTTTCAATATATCCGAGTTTCTCAACAACAAAAAAATCTATTACGTTAATAAACGAAAAATTTTCAAAATGCAAATAAAACAATGGATAATATAAATCGCAGAACTATGGAAATATCAAGACAATAAGCGTTATAAAGAGTACACTACCAAACACAACCATTGCCAGCACACGAATGATTGTACTGTTGTCAGCGAGCATACAGATAGTGTTAACCAACAGCGGTTAATATAGTAGTGGCGACATCTTTACGCAAAAAGTTTTACACAGAATATAATCAAAAATGATAATTTTTTAAGGAAATCTTTTATTGGTGAAAAATTTAAAAATACGCAAATATTTTATAAATATCGCAATAATTGGTCATTTAATTAATAATACTTTCATAAGTAGTGGTCAAATTCAGGAAAGTGCAAGTTAAGAACAATCTAACAATTAATGCAATATAATATGTAATTTATATGCATCACATTAAAATAAACATTTTAAGACCCATTTAATATTCCTGAAAATCATAAATTTTACTGATAATTCCTAAAAATGAATGTTATTTCCGAATTTCCGTTTTTAATTATTCATGTATATAAATATAAAATAACATGCTATTTGATATTGAATATTTTTGTATTTTATTTAAAAATATTTAAAAATATCAAACTACTTCCAAAGATAAAAAATATAGTAAATAATGATAAAATTGGGGTGCATTTAAGTCACAACTATTTCAGAAAAATAAAAAATACACCTGCCGTCACAGGATTGTTAAAGTAAATTTAAATAATATTTTCCAGGATAATCCTGAATCTCGAACTTTTTTCCTTTTTCTAAACTGAATTTACTCGTTTTTTTAGTCCTGAATTTGAAGACTTTACGCATAAGTTTACTACAATTAAAGGTTAACAGTTTTATTATTTAATTAAACTATGCGTATTAATCCTGTTCTGTTAATATTGTTCAATAATTCTGTAATTTAAATCTTTTCTATTTTTAATTTAATTTAATTTAATTTTGTTTTTAAAAATGTTTACTTACGATCCGAAGTACTCAACAAATTTCACTGTTTCTCCTTATAATTGGCGAAGTTTCAAATTGAAAATGGTTTGTAAACACCATATTTGTTGTATGTAACTATAAAATCGCCTGATCATTATATTTATGAAATCGTAGATAAAATTCATGTTTGAAGCACTAGTTGAATATTTGTGAAATGGATTCGTAGAATATAATTCTTGTCATTATTGAAATTGTAACATAATATTCATAAAAATGGATTGAAAAATAATTTAAGTGATTGCTTTGTTTCTTCATTTCTAAATTTATTTATCAAAAAACTCAAAAACTAAACTCAAACCTTTCCAAATTTTCGTAAAAGTATATGGTATATGATATGGTGTGCGTACATAGGGTTTGATTGTGGCAACAAAGTTGTCCCCCAGATGGTCATTGGGAATAGTGTCGCAATTGGAGAAAACAACGCGAAACTGCGTTATCTCTTACATAATCTTAGAATTGTACGGCTAAGCAACCACTGTTGTGCACGATTGATCTCTCAAGCATTTTTCTATTGATGATAAAGCAATGCATTTCTATTTTACTTCTCGATTGCTTTCGCAGCAGCTTTACTATTGATGCTTATTTCCTAAGGGAGTATTGTAGTAAATCGTGTAAGACTAGCATCTGAACAGTACAATGGACAGAAAAGCCACCCTTTATGTACAAATGGTGAGCTTCTGGCAGATTATTGTTATGGAGGCTTTACCCAACTTTACCCCCAGAAATATACTGATACAAAGATTTATAATACACACCGAAATGCACTGAATTTTGTTATTAAGTTACTTACGAGTTGGTTTCTCTCATCAATTCATTCGGTGTTAGCGTTTCCTTAAGCAGTTTTACTTAACAAAGTAAAAGAGTACGTATTCTGATGGATATTACTGCACAGTAATGCCGTTATTTAAACCTATTCACCTTATTTTTATTTTTCAGGCCAACATATTCAAAACGATAAAAGATTTATGGGGCAGAAGAATGGTGTGTGGAATTTTGTTTTTAAAAAAAACTGTTTACTCACGAATCACAATAATAAATAAAGCTTCGCTCTATTATCCGCGTCTTGAATATTAGCATAACATATTTAGACTGAGTATCGAATAAAACATGGTTTGTAAACACCATATTATTAGACATTTTCTAATAACAACCGAAGTAAAGAGCATTTCTTAGGGGCAAACCCTAAACTTAAAAACGAATTTAATTTCTATTTACATTTTGTCCGTACAAATAAAACTCTTGGCATATAATACATTCTCTTTTCAGACATTAAATGGCGAAGCACTCAATGCTGCCCAACAAGAGTTAGAGAGAATTCTTTGCAAAGTACAGAAGAAAAAATTCTCTCCGAAATAATTTCTTCCCATATATATATGAAGTGCGCATATTTTCTATTCTCCCTCTCCGTCTCATTCATTCTGTTTTACCTCAACCATACCAACAGTACCGCAATATCAAACTTGACATTTAAAACTAGACTGCATTTAAAACAGTTTTTCGAGATATATAGCGATGGGTTTCTCTATTCATGGCGCGTATCTTTCAATAATAAAAAGTCCACACCTGTAAAGCCTGTAGCGTTTTGTTTGAGAGAAAATGCCTTCAAGGGATTATTAAGCGAATCCGAAGAAGAAGAAGGGATGTGTACCGTATATCTGATTCTTTTTTACTACTATATGCCTCACTATTTACTGATGTATACTGTATAGATAATTACTGGGTATTGAAGTAAATAATAGGTAGCGGTTTAATAAATTTTGAAAGATTTTTCTCCCCAAAAGTAAAATAATTCGGAAGTTTTTATTTTGCAAATCACTATATTATCGTTTAACAAAGTAATTTGACTTAGAATTAATGATTATACGGATTTTCACTTATTTTATGTTCATCGTTCAAAATTGTCGTCTTTCTGAAAATAAAATCATTACTTGAATTGCTTCATTCGTTTTTAATTGAAAGCCGCTCTCCTATTCCAGGGATCGTTAGCTAAACTTTTCGATTCTAATCTTTAATCGTTAATAGTGTCATAAATAATGACATCATTCGTATACTATTTGTCTATTAATGTTAATTAAATAATAATGATCATTATGGTGGCTTCATTAGCGTTTTTGTTTCGCAATCCCTGATTTTTTAATACAAACACAGGCGAAATCATTAAGTATTCCTGTGTGTAATACAAAACTAGTAATTTTTTCCTGGTCTCACTTATTTCAGTAGTTTTCTTTGCAGAAGTTTTTTCCTTTAATAATGACAATATTAATATGAAAAGTTTTATCCATTTTTTATAATGAGTTTTTTTTCAGTGTAAATTTAATTAATAAAATTTATTGTTAGGTTAACGCAATTATCGTATTATAATTAGCAACTTAGTCTTTACATAATTACTATTTAATTAAATTTAAAATACATATTCGTTATTGCATTAAAATGTAAACATATCAGTTTAGAAAATAATCCAATCAATTATTTATAATGTACGAGATATTTGTGTAAATACAAACGAGAAAAAACTGTATCAAACTAATGATTAGTTTGCATCCGTTATAAACAAATTGAGAACAATTTTCTGTGAAATAGGTTTTCTTGTTTTTATGTGTGTGTTCTGCAACAAAGTTTTCATTTGTTTGCATTAGTTTTTTTTTAGTTTTTTCAATATAAACAATATAAACTCATATTTTTATTGTTGAAAGTTCTTTTTTATTTGTGAGATCCAGAAACTTATTATCTCTTAAATTTATTCGTAATTCAATTGATTTAATTTAAAAAACTTTAGTGAAAAGAAAACAACAAACTATATAACTATTGGAAAAATACAATATCGAGAAGTTTTCGAAAGGAAAATACTCTCCTATAATAGTTGAACAATAATAATAGGTTATAGAAAACTGTTCAATAATAGTGCATTAATTATACGTCATCTCATTTTGTTCAAACTTAATCATTTGAAAAATGATAGAACTATATAAACTTCAGGTTAACTTATCTCAATCGTCAGGGGTGGTACTCATAAACGAAAAATACATTTTTGTTGTATGAAAAGAAAAGGAGAGCACAAAATTGAATGCTAATAAAAACGAAACCTTTTGCTTTAAAAAATATTTTGTAATTTTTCATGTAAAGAGATTATTATTACGGTTCGTTGAGAGACATTAATGACCGGATATTTGGATATTTTATTCCCATTAAACATAAACTAAAGCCTAATATAGACTTTTAATAATATTTTGGTCTATAGACTGTTATATATACTGTATTCTTCTGTAGACCAGATTTGCGCGAAATATTTTAATTGTATTCTATCGGCAGCGAGAAAAAAATTACTCAATTTGTTGAACACATTAGTCTTCGAAGACAAGTTCTCGCGAATACAGGTGATTCATGACAATGTTTTACAATTAAATGTAATGTGTTTGCGGTTAACTACAAAGGAATTCTCACCGAAGAAGGAGTTGACAGATCTGTTGTTTATAACGCTTTTGCGAAAACCATTCAAACGCAACACAAGTGTTACTTTTTATAGTTACGAAATCAGTTGGAAGGCCATCACCAGAAAAAAATCTCTCGGAAGATATATGTATTTGTCAGCGCAAAAAATCGAAAAAAAAGAAAAATTATTAGATATGTCTAAAAATGCAAAAAGAGTTCAACAACTTTTCTAAAAGTGTAAATTTCACGATACATAAAACACAGCATCGCCTTTCGAAACAAACAACAACCGTATAGTTCTGTTGCCGTAATTTTCAATCTCTCTTTTCTCTCATTTCTCACTTCTACTTCCATTGTCATCATATTATTATTGTTTTCTATTCATCATTGTATTGTTGTTTGGTTGGCGTAATACGTATTAACGCGAAAAATGCTATCATATGTTATTTTACACGTTTTGTTTCGCGAGATAAAAGCCTAAAACTTTTGGATCCGTGACATAATGTTAAGACAATGGTTAGATTTAGTAAGAGAGTATCACCAGTACAATAGAATCGGCTCTGCATTGATAATGCGATTGTAGCCGAAAGGCTTTTCAACTATTCTACTGATGAGCTTTCTCATTATAATTTCATTTACAACCACTCCTATCAAACTGTAATAATAATGGTTTGATGATAATATGCGAACAGTTTTTCACACATACGAAACAATATTGCATACACTGATAACTACTGGAATACGCTTTTTATCAATAGTTATCCAGGCGTTTGATATGATTATGTTTAATCACTAACTGTTTATTTATTATGTAATTTACACAAAGGAATCTCACTTGAGATTTGTATTTATCACTACTACCGAAGCAATTCTGTAACAAAATTAAGAAAAAAATCTCTGTATTTTATTTATCTGTTTAATAAAGCCTATGGAGATTAATAAATTTATATTGCTGTGTATACTTATGCCGTGTGTGTGTGTTTGTGAGCAATAAATAAAAGATAATGAAAAATATATTTTTTCTCTCGCAAACAACTATCCTAGAGTTGAAAACTCCAATTAAATTCTGTTATATACAACAACAAAAATACACACAGAGCATAATTTTGTGTTTTTTATGTGTCACGTCACGGGTTTCAGTTTAAAATTTACTGAAAATAATTTTAAACGTTTTAAACGATAATAACCACCACGTATTTTTGTTTTATTTTTAATAATTTTTTTGCTGCTTATCTGTTTCTTATTTCATTTAATACCACCCATAATGAATTTGTTTCTCTGTTTCTTATTTCTTTTCTCCATTAATTGCTGCTTGAAATTGCGGAGTCAATTAAGCGAGATATAGAAACAGCGAAACAAACCGCAGGTATTCTCGTGTGATTTAGGCTCTGCTATCAGATAAATTCGTGGAACAAAACTTGATATGATATATAAATAAGGCGAAAATATTATGTCATATTAGATCTTAAATTGATAACAGCTTATGAGAGAGTTCAGCGTTTTTTGATAACTAAATATATTACGTGTATAAATAAAAAAGATTTTCGTTTCGTTCCTCCGTTAGCTTAAACTGCAGTTCATTTATTCGTTAAAGAAAAATTAATCTGTTTTCCGGAAAATATTACAACGTTTGTTGAGTTATTATGTATTATTGGGTATAATAAAGTAATCGCTATAAGAAGAACAGAATGATAACTGCTCTCTCTTGAAATAAACAAAAAAGTAGCGCAACACAAAAAAGTACGCTACAAATAATAACCGAGTTTAACCGATAAGCGATAAAAATCTGTATTGTCCTCTCTTGGAACACATGTCATGCTTCAATTATATTATATAGTTTTTTCTTTCTCTCTCTATTTCGTTAGCAGTGCTTAAAGACATAACCGAATTGCCTGTTCATAATAAAAAATAAGGAACACAACTAAATAAGACATCGAGAAGAAGAAGACGATAGAGAAAAAACGATCAAAACGGTAACTACAACTACAAATGCTATATTTTCCAATAACTTCATTTATTTTTGTTGTTTCGTCGATTTCGTAGACACAGAGAGCACAAAGCGAAAAGAGGCCAATCATATCGCGGTGGATGTCATTTTTACATAACTCCCGCTGGCATTATTGTGCACAAACTATCATCAATATTCGCGGTGCGGAACCGACGGTACATACATGTGTGCGCGCATTCGATGCGAACGTATAATAACTCAAAACTTTACTTTTTTTCGTACAACTGATTATTTCTCTCACTCATTCGATGCTATTATTTTTTTGAATGAGAAAATCGATATATGAGTGATTATACTCTTTTTTTTTAAAACAGGCGATGTATTAGCGCACGAAAAATACCGTTCGATAAGTTTCTGACTCTATTAAGTTTTTAATAATAATAAGACGGAAAAAGTTTGATTTTGTTTCACTCAGTTCGCGGTAGTAGTAAATGATTTTCGGTTATATTTTAATGATTTTTTTCTTTTTCTTTCATTTCTGTTATTTTTTGTTTTGTTTCGTTCTCTTCCTAATATAATGCCAAATTAAATTCCCTAAAAGGCACTTAAATAAAAACCATTTTTTTATTATTATCAAACAATACAATAAATCACTGATAAGAGAAAAATGACATTTAAATGTCGTTTACCAAAAAAATCCACAGTCAATGTCATGATAATAAACTTAATATATATTTAGAGCGAGGGTTATATATTTTATATATTATACTACATATAACTAATAAAAGAAATTGCGTATAACACCAAAATACATCGAAATTATGTTTTATTATAAACACTATGATATAATAAACCGTTTTTTGGTTCAAAATTTTTCCTTCATTTTTATTATGATTAAAATTAATGATAATTACTGGTGAATATTACTATCGAGCGCTCAAAGTTCTCTCACGAGAGATAACTAATGTTTAAGTTCTTTTGCTTAAGTCGAATAAATAAGTATACAAATATAAGTATAAATTTATATATACTTTCTGTTATATAGAAAGAGGAAGAATATTTCGCTGACAATGTAATAAATATTCAAGTATTTTGCTTAAGCGTGACTTATATTACTATTAAATATACTTATATATTAGAAAGTAAAGTTTACTTTTTATTATTAATCCAAAAAATAATAATAATACGCTATCGGATGTACAAAAACTTTTATATGAAAACATAATAGCGATGTTCATCAAAAATTTTTTTCTCTATTCAATAATACTGTAGTATATCATCAAACGGCTCGTGCATTACGTCTTCGCGCAGATAACTGAGACTCTATTATATTTAACTTTTGAATTTATATTTTTTTAATGTTTGCAAAACACTAAATCGTTTTCTGTTGTTCGGCAATGATAAGCTAATATTTTGTTCTTTATTTTTTGCGCTTTACTAGAAAAAAATCTATCATTCCTTCTGTAGCGCTCTCTCCTAACAAATATCTCTTTCCCAATGAATAATAGACATTGACTTTTAAAGTATGGACTTATATAAGAAAAAATTTATAGTTTGCTTAAAAAATTCTTTTTGATTCAAGTAATAAAGTTTTTTTCTCTATACTAAGAGTAGATTACACACAACAAGCAAACCATTTGTATAATAATAGATTTAAGACTAAATTATTTACAATGCGAACGATACGTATAATATGTAAAGAATAAAGTATTTTTCGTATTTATTTTCGACTATTTTATAACGAAATGTTTCTATTGTGCGTATAGTCAGGAATTCATAAAAATTGATTTTTGCGTTACGAACGAATCAACGAAAAAAATCTTAGACGACTGAAAGAAGAAGAAGAAACTATGGGATTATATTTAAATAATAATTTTGCTATTTTTTACATCTTTATATTTGCTCTCTAAACTATTAAAAGTAATTTTTTGATCGAAAAAAGTTAGATTTTACAATTAAGGCTTACTTTTTTTTATCGGACATCAAATACCCACAGAATAAGTAAGCAATAATTAAAAAAATTGACGATAGCGACAAAAATGTCTGATAAATATTTTTATTAGATTTTACAAACTAACTTCAAAGCAATAAAAAATCTTTTATGGACGAAAAATAATTATGGTATGTCTGAGTAACGCAGTAAAGATAACTGAAAACAGATATTTTTAATGCTAATTAAACAAATAAAAACAATGGAAAATAAATAATTTAGTAAACAGAATAAATGAATATTTACTGCGCATATTCAACAGTGTTTCGAAACAACAACATTGTGTAAGAATAAAGAATACATACGAATCTACAGAATATTAAAGAATGAGTGTATTGTAAATCTATTTTATGGAAGATATGAAAAGCAAAACAAAAACTCTGACACTTTTGCGAACAATAAATTAACTTTAATGCAAACTATAAAATAAAGAATAAAGTTGAGAGAGAGAGAGAGAGAGAGAGAGAAGCGTTACGGAATAAGAATGATAAAGATGTGTCCACTTTTGTTGGCATTATCTGAGAGCGAAAAGCAATCGATAGGGCAGTACAAAGCAATTCTTAAGGCTATATAAAAGCTTATATTTTTGCGTTGAAATGTTTAAGCGCAAAGGCATTCAACTAAAAACAGTTTTTTGACGAGAAGACAATTAAACTCTATATCTTCGCAAATGGTAGTCAATAATTGTATATTACGTGTGACTGAATCGATGTTTCAAACATTCAATACACAGACACAGTGCAGAGTGAAAGTGAGAGAAAATAAAAAACGCATTCTACCATCACTTCCGCGCAAATCAATTTTCAACCAAAATGCAAATGTCGTGTAACTGTGGCTTTGCTTAAGTTATAGCAAATTATACTCTCACGAGAAGTACCAGTACATTGTATTGTGTGTGAGAGACCTATTTTCTGTCTGCAAATATCTCACTGATTTCTGTTGTTTTAAATGTTTGCTACAATCAACTTCTGGTATAATCAACTTTCGAGCAAAAAAACATCAATTCATTAAAATTAAACCAAAAAATTTTGATTCAAATTATTGCCAATTTAGCAAAATTACAGCTAAAAGTTTTGTGAAAAATCAATTAACTGTGAATTTTTTAATTTAAGTGTACAATAAAGTTAAGAATAAAAAAATCCATCATAAATAGTAATCACTCGATACAAACTTGTATGCTTAATATACACTGTATATTCAAATTAAGGCTCAATTGAAACAATATTGTAATTTATGTTTCGATTATTGTGCGCTAAAACAAAACCATACACTCTTTTTTTATTGCAGAGATAGCGAAAACGGCGAGAATTAGCAAATCTTCGTCATTATCTGTATCTCTCTGTCTCTATTCTCTGTTGATAATTGTGTTATCATTAGTAGTGCATGAGTTACTTTTGATGGCTTACACAACTTTCACTTTTTGGGTTTAGCGGAATATTCTGCTGGGAATTCAGACATTACATGTATGGTAACAATGGGTAAAAGCTTTATAAAGAGAGACGTATTATTCATATGCAGATATCATATTAAGCACTCGCTGTCTAGAATAACACTTTGATAATGTATGCGTTTATACAGAATATTCTGCTCCGTTTTTTTCTCGTGTGCGCAATCAATTCGTTCGGTAATAATAGGCTTATGCTCAACGAAATTCATAAAAGCGATCGAAAGTAAATACTGTGCCATATGCTGACATCTCACACTGGAATCGGCTATCATCTAACGAATTACCAATAAAGTTTCTATTGATTTGACACAGCAAACTAAAGTGGGTTAAAAATTAGCAGTGAGTGCTGTAACTGAATGAGAGAAGTCACAAATGACGAGAACATATTTGAGAGCATTAACTTAAATAAAATAAAACAAAGTAATCGATAGGTCAGTTCAGTTTTGCGCTTAAATCGCATTTCAATGTATTGAAAATGCTTAAAGCGAGAGATGTTCAGCTAAAACTGTCAGACAAAATTTATAAGCTTATATATACTGTACCGTATATCTGTCTGCAATTTATATATATATTGCACAAGTTTAATATATAATACATTCAAAAGAATTTTTTATTTTTGAGCAAAAAACGCTTGTAAATATAAAACATATTATTTACTATGAGCTTAACGATCACACGCTGACCGATCACATCACGTCTCAAACACTTAAGACCGAGAAAAAAGAAAAGATAAATACTGAATAACTAACGCTTCGCTGCAAACTAAAGAAAAACACGGCTATTATTATGTTTGTCGGACAACATGACAGCAATACTGACCACTGATGGCCAGTGAAGTGAATGCGCAAAAAAATATTTATAAAAGATTTACGCGTTTTTTTCCTCTGCAGCCAAATTTTCTTAAGACCTCCTGAGTAGAACTAATTCACGGGTGGCTGTGTGTGTGAGTATGTGATGGTCGTTCGCAGCTGAAGGGAGACTTCACTTTGGGTGGTATGAGAGGTACGAGACAAGCATTCCATACGTACACATGCGAAACGCAGTTTCTTAAACACTAGGTTCGCGTTTATTAACAATTGCTACTATGGTCAACAAACAACTGATTAATGCTAGGCTTTCAGCTAAATTTAGTGGATTAGGTTCGACCCACACTGTTATAGTTGAGTTGTTTCATTAGCGATACACTTGAATGCGAATCACTTGAAATTCCCTTAAAATTGAGACCAAAATTGGTTTTTAAAGGGTATTTCTTGTTATTATCTTAACATATAATTACAATTACTGTACG
This sequence comes from Phthiracarus crinitus, assembly GCA_034698025.1. Classification (NCBI taxonomy): domain Eukaryota; kingdom Metazoa; phylum Arthropoda; class Arachnida; order Sarcoptiformes; family Phthiracaridae; genus Phthiracarus; species Phthiracarus crinitus. The sequence goes on from JAQGAW010000058.1 coordinate 24,117, forward strand.
GAAGATTTTTTTGGGAATGTTTTACAATATGATTATTGGCGTTCATAATGCGCATTGCAATACCATATCAATATACATTGAATATAATCTATTATTAAAATTATTGCTTACTTGTATTTTATTTTTGGCAGTAGAAAACATTGTATCGTTTTTTTAACTTAAATATTCATAACTAAGTGATGAAAGAATGAAAGTCTGAAACAATTAATATAAATTATGCCTTAAAAATCGAAAATCGAAGGTTTTTGCGTAATTTCCGAATAATAATCGTAAATTACTCTTTATTTTATCTAAAATAGAAAATATATTCTCAAGAATATAATGTTAATATAAGATTTTGTTTGATAACTTTATAATTTAATATACCACTCATATATAGCCCGCACACAGCAAGTTTCGCAAAAAGCAACTTTATTTCTTGTATAGCCCGCACTCCATGTATAGCCCGCATATAAAGAATAACAAAAAAAAGTAAGTAACTATCAGATTACAAGATATACTAAAGGCACAGATTAGAAAGAGTTAGATCAAAATTTATTATTATATGTGAAATCACATTGAAATCACATTGAAAAGCATTGACATCCATTTAAGGTATTATGGGATAATTGATTGCCCAGTACTTACTTTATGGTTATTTTAAATTTTGTTTTATATGATTAATAAGCGAAAAACACTGATATACTAAAAAATAATTAATTAAGTCATATCTAAAACCCCAATATCACTTTTAGGGTAAACATTTTATGTGCGGGTAAAGTATGTTTGGGCATTTTTTATACCGTTGTTCTGCTGAAGTTTAAAGGTGGAATATTCTAATTATTTTATCTTTAGTCGGTTTTTGTACTGTCGAAGATAGGGTTCAGGTGGGTGTGACTGGTGTCTGGGTAGGTAGGGATAAGGTCCGGGAGAAACAGGATAGGGTAGGGTTGTTAGAAATGGGTTCTAGTTGGTCGGGATGGGGTCCTGGCCTGGACGAATGGGTTTGGATGGGGTCGAGTCCTGTGTGTTCTGGTGGTGTGGAGTGGGTTAGTGAGTGGAAATGTGGTTGATATGGGGTCGGTAAGGTCGTGTGTGGTAGGGCGGGTTCATTTATGGTCTAGTGAGTTCGAATAGTTTCAGACATATACGGCTGCACTTTTAAAAATTTCCCAATTTTAATATAAAAATTTCATTTTAAAATGAGATAAAACTTTTAAAGTAAAACTTTTTTGAAAAAATTATTAATATTCATTTTAAAGTGTTTTTAACACTATAAAGTGCTTTATATAAGCAAATGTATGTTAAACGGAGAAGTGCATTACAAAATGCAATCCTTTGATACATAATATGTATAAAAACTTTGTTTTTCTAATGACTCGTCGCCTATTTTTATGTCTGAATGACCGGATGTGATACAGTATAACCCGACATAAAAGCCTCTTAACGTGAACATAAGATTTTTTCAATAATAGATTTAGCATATTTAATAAGGGGGAAATTCGGTATTCAGTTTAATACTAAGTACTTAGTATTAAACTAATATCCGATTCATTGTTGTTATAGCCTTTGATTAGTTAATATCATTATTTCTCTTAAACATCTTAAATATTACTAAGATTTTTGAACTAAAATTGGTCCTAAAATTGATCGTCTTTTGTATCATTTGGCGGTTTTTTACGTTATTTGTACGATAGCTTTTCGATAATTAAGTTTTTTATCGGTTTTGTGTGAACAATATTTTGTGACAATAAAATATGGATTACAGTGATAGTCTCGTGGTCAGCGTAGGGGTCAGTGTGGGGGTCAGCCGATGCGTTGCCGAGGTTATATGCCGCCGAGAGGAATAAAACTAAAATTTAATTAAAATATTCTGGTCGTGGTTATGGTGTGCGTGGACGCGGTTAGGGTGATCAAGTTATCCCAAATATGGAAAATGCCGGAGCTGGTGATGGAGCTGTGGGAGGAGCTGGTGGATCAGTAGCTGGAGATGGAGCGGGGGCTGGAGCTGTCGGAGCTGAAGGAGGAGAGGGTGGCGGAGCTAATGTCGGACCATTTATAATAAATACAAGCATAGTAGCTGTCGGAACGCATCAACAACCAATAAAAAATTTTAAAAATTTTTATATATAACGTTATAGTAAAGTGACTCATTAGCGATCAAACTTATTAGCGACCACTCATAATTCCGTAACTTTTCGGTTAACAAAATTATTAATAAAATAAATATTTTTGATGTCATCATATTATATTAATTTATTTTTCATCACGATTTTTCACTTAATTAATTAATTTGTTATCAATCAAAACACACGTAAACACAATCACATAAACAAAGATAGATTTAGAGCCGAAACAAGCAAACACTATTATGTAACTTAGATAGTGTTTTGATCGCTAATAAGTCTTATCGCTATTGAATCTCTGCTATATTTTTAAAAAATTAAATTTTAATTTTTTAGGTACTTATTTGGGCCTATAATTTGCAAGAAGCGTATTTGGCTGTTATTATCGGCCAAAATTCCGGACCATATGTAAATTAAAATTGAAAATAATTAGGGCTTTAAAAATAATTATAATTCTAATAAAAAACAAGTTAATAATGACTGTAAAACTCATGTAAAATCCATATAAAACCTTTTAAACCCTACGAAATCCTATCAAACCCAACAAAGTATTAAAAATAATTAATTATATATTTGAATATAAGAATAATGATGATTGAAAATATAACAATGCCCCGGATTATATTGCAAGAATTAGAAAAAGAAATCTAAAAATAAATCACATTTCGGTCAAACAACAACAATCTTACATCCCTCTGTTGATCGAACAATCTCAATGACGAAGGAAATTAGACGATTATTCCTTATAAATATGTCCCTTATTTTTAAGGATAGAAACTGAAATTATTTTCAAATTAAATTATATATAAAATATTGCAATTTTAAAATTTTTAAATTAAGTCTAAGAATTTAATAAAATAATTGGAACAATTAGCAAAAACTAATAATATTCAGTATAATGTTATCGGCCATGATCAAGCTCAGGCAAAAGGCTTAATAGTTTCACGTAACTAAAGTTTTTTATAACTAAAATTTCATATTAAAATTATATTTTAATATAAATAGGAGAAAAACTTAATGGAGTCAACCCTATAGCCTACAAAACAAAAGCCTCAATACTTGAATTGCCTTACAGTTACTGCAATCTCTGTTATAGAACTTATCAGTGATAAGTTATCACATTGCACCCAATTGTAGATCTTGTATTTTTTGCTTTTCAACTGAACATAGTTTTGATGTATGTGAATGGCATCGAAGGAAGTATCCGTCAAATCATAATCAAGTTCTTAATGAGGGTTAGCTAACCTGGAGGCAACACAAACGTGCCAACACTTTGCAAAATCATGAATATAATCCTAATCCTTATTGGCGTCTTGGAAATCGCTATAAATTTAATAGAAACAGTGAAGAATCCATTTATTCGATAGATACTGAAAGTTGTTTGGGACTTGAAGGTTTAGGAAATACACTTATTTCTATTTGCATTTGTGGTTGGTATAAGTCAATGCAATATCAAGTACAAATATTAAAATTGAAATATTTTGATAAATTATTTACAAATTAATTTCATGAATAATTTAAGTATTTTTCTCATATTAACAATATTAATGATTGCGCTCGAAGTGGCACTGAGTTTCACTGGGGAAGTCCTTTGCTAATAGAGCAAGGGATCGATTTGGAAGTGGCAAAAGCTGATATATTGGATATATTAAGTAAAAAATATAAATTATTATAAATAAAATTTTCTTAATTATAAACATTTTTAGCCTGTAGTACTTTATATTCTTTTGGTTTTGACGATGAATTGAAAGTTGGCATCACTGAGGCTGAACTAGAAGAAAGGAATATTATGGTTTCTAATATATCTTAACAATTTTGTGGTGCATTAAGAGACATTGTTTTGGCACATTTTAAGGATAGTAATGGACAACCTGTTATGATTCAGGAATACGAAGAATCTCGACAGAAATATTTTAAACGTATGCTAAAAAATATGTAATATTTGATAAATATAAATACAATTTTACCCAATTACAAACCCAACAATAGTTTAGTTATTTTTTACTATGTTACGAAAACGTTTCACTTTTATTTTACTAGAGTTTTAGCCCGACTTTGTGAGGAGGAAATGGTTTGAAATACTGATAAAACACCACCAATTGAAATCTAAACCAGCCGACCCAAACCAAACAAACTCGACAACACAAAACCCCACATGAAACGATTCAACCCAACCGTCCCCCACCCCACCCTATCTTACATGAAACCCACACCATCCCACGCGACCGCACCCTATCTCACGCGACCCACACTTCCCCTCCCGACCCAACTTTGAGACATATATTAAGATATTTCATAATTCTATTTACAAATGTCAAATAGTGATAAGAGCTGGAGCTGATGAAGCTAAGCTAGCTGCAGCTCGAGCTGAAATTCAGCTCTTGTTTTAGTTTTAGAGCTGCAAAAATCATCTCAGCTCACAAAGGATTAGCTCAAGCTCAGCTCAGATTTCAGTTCATACTCCGCATATCGAGCTGTTTGAGCTGACTTTTGTGCTTTTTTAAAGTATTTTTCTGTTTCCTGTTGAATAATACATATAAATATGACTCAAAATTCTAAACCGATTGAATAAATAAATTAGTAATATAATAATGAGTTAGTAATGTTTAGAAAAAATAACAAGTTAGTAAAATTAAAATTTTTTATTCAAAATATATACATAATGACAAATTCCAGCTCATCAGCTCAGCTCAGCTCCGACACAGTCCAGCTCAGCTCATACTAATAGGAGCTGAATACTAAATCAGCTCAGCTATAAAAATTTATTGTGAAATCAGCTCAGCTATTGTTTTCGAGCTGATTCTCATCACTAGTGTCCAAAAGTAGAAGCGATAATATACATTAAATTAACCACAAATAAATAAATGTATTAATCAAATTGAAAACGATATTTAGTGAAAACCAATTTATATTATTAAAACTAATCAATTGATGGCAATTTATTCTTTATTAACTTAATTAATACAATAAAATATGTTAATTTTAATTGATAAGCGAATGTTCAGCTATGAATCGATCGCATTCTACTGGTGTTAAACTCTTAACCGCTTTATTATAGATTAATCCGATTTCCGATGGATTTTTATTCATTTCAAATTGAATGTAATTAATCCAAATCGAAGCGTCGTCTGAACCAAAATTATACGTTAAATCTTTATAAACCGAACGAATTAGTTGTAAATTCTGTGGTGAATTGTTAAGTTCAAGCGATAACATCGTACAGAAAAATTGTTTAGTTATCGGAGGATAATATCTGTACTTATTATAATAAACTCTGGACTTTTCGATTCCATAAGCATTTTGAGCGGTTGTTAACAAATTATGTTTAAAATATGCAACAATTTCTCTACAATTCCTGTCTGCCGTGAGTTTTGTGGCTCTTTCTGCGATATTCATCATCTCTACCGGTAATAACGCATTCGAAGACCAATCAATATATAACTGCCATATTTCTATGATTTTATCTGCCGGTAAATCATTGTTACGTAATATTTTAAATAAACAGCGCTCAAAAAATGTCTTCATTTCGCTCTTCGATGTTGTCGTCTCTATCAACAAACTGAGACAAAACTGTAAAATCACGGCATTATTACAGTAACGATCGAAAGCAGTTAACAATAAGCGATCGATTTTGCGCTTATGTTCAACAGTGTCGGCACACGAATTCAAAAGTATTACCCATTCTCTGAACATATCGCTGGAAAGTCGTTCGCAATCAAACGCTTTTTCGCAAATGTCTAACACTTTTCTCAAATAAATTTTGATTTTCGCTTCTTTTTTGCACTTTCCTAACAAATCAAGATTAAACTTAATATAATATGTCCACATATTTTCGGTATTAATTTTATCGATCATCTGCTCATATAAACAGTTTGCTTGTTGTTCGCAATCAATTAATATCTTCTTTTTCTCTAATTTTGTTAAATCACTGTTCAATTTGATTTCAGATTTGCCGTCAATAACAATACGTCTGGCAATTAAATCCCAAGTTTGCTCGCAATCACTAAATCTAAGCGTAATATCATCATAAACATTGGTTTTATGCGCTTTAGTCAAAGTGTGATCGAAATCATCGCAAATCTCCAGAAAATCGATCGCAAAATCCAAATCATCGAAACTCAACACAGCGTTTCGATACACAATCATCGATATCTTGCCATCCCATACATCATCCTTAACGCAATCAACGATCTCTTGAACGTCAGAATTGGCGGCAACGGTCGCCATGTCTTCAGTGGCAGTACTTTTCTCTAAAACCTCTCTACGTTTACGAATTTTCTCGCAATACATGAGTTCGAGTCTGAAATATTCTCGCCATAACTGTTTCGACGATGGATTAAATCGTATTCCGCGTTGCAATAAATTTCTGGCAGTTTGTGGCGAATTATTATCCTCGAAATGCCATTTCGCTGCCGATATCCACAGCGAGTCGTTATTTGGAAGTAATTGAAGCGCTTTCATGTAAATCGCGGCCACTTTACCCATCAATTGCATAGTTTTGCAGAACTCGATGAACGACATCCACAGTTGAACGTCGAACTGGTATTTATTGACCAATTTTTGGTACAACTCTCGTATGCGAGATATAATCTGGTGATCCATTTGTTTCACAAGTTTACCGCCGAAGTTGTATTTACGTGCACGTAATTTCACTAATTTGAGCAAAGTTTGCTCATAAGTGATATATTTGAGGTAATCTTCTTTATATTTTTTGCTTCTTTGCAGACGATATTCAAACGCTTTTCGTCTCTTGATTATTGTCTTCATTTCGTCGTTCGTCAGCAAACCATTTCTTTCCAATTGTTCCAAACCGTTGATCGAACGTTCGATACGATATTCGACTACTTCTGCCATTTATTTGTATGTCGATTATTCGTACTTTAGAGTAATTTTAATTTCTATAATATTTGTTAAAAATTATTGGTATTTTTGATAATATTAGTTATTCAATTTGACTTCAATCTAAAGCTGTTATCGTTAAAGCATGAAAAAAGCACGTGTCATGAGTACACGTACGCTATCTCTTATCATATAAAGTATTATATGAAACTATCATTGTTTTTACTTTTGTTGTAAATGTTGTAAATATTATTCAATAATCTTAATGTTGATAAATAATTATAAATAGTATTAATTCGAGACAATATGTTTAATAATCTTACCAAAAATCACAGTGAATACAATTTTTTTCATTGATTAGCGAAGTATTTGATACATATTCGGTCCCTAATACTAACGCTAACACGTGATTCATGTCAACAACAATAAGCTATAAAATATCGATTAAAAATAAGCGGAAAAAACTGGACATTACGATAGTTCAGTATAAATAGATTTAGTTGAAAGCATACGATATTAGTTATTATGAACGAAACACCACCGAAAGGTAATAAATAAATCAAATTCTTTTAATATGAAATAAAAAGTTTTTTGAATATTTGTTGAATTTGTTTAATATGATTAACATTATAGACGACGATAACAAAGTTATCGAAACCAGTAATAATATGACGGCGCGATCGAAGGTTATGCAAAACTGGTCATCGAGTTGGCACGACATGCCTGTGCCTGTTATGCCAAATGACGATTCCGTTCGTCAAACCACTCCTAAGCATAAGTCAAGCCAAAGCCATAAGACTAATGTTAATAATAGCGGTAAAACTGTGAAGAAGACCAAAGAAAATTCACAGTTAATGAATGTGAAAGGAAGTGCTAAAAGCAATAAATCGAAAACTAATAAAAGTTTAAAATCTTCAAACAATGAATCCGATCATAAGTCATCGAGTAATGATTTAAAAATAAATAATAGCGACTCTAAGACTGATGACAACAGTAGTAGCGATTCTTTAAATATTTATAAAAATTTGCGAAAACGTAAATCTAGCGTATCGTCACAACCGAAAACTACTGAAGTTTCCAACATTAAGGTTTGTTTAAAGCAACCCGAAATAATTATCGAGAAACTGATTGATGTGGAAAAACTCGAAAGTAAAGATCCGATTGCAGACATCGATGACAAACCAGAAGAAATCGCTGTTATCTCAGAAACTGACGATAAGCCGGAAGAAATGGCTATTATCACAGAGAGTGAAGATAAACAAGAGGAACACATTGAGGTTATGGCAGACAATGACGATAAACAAGAGCACAATGAGATATCTGCCGAAACAGACAATGAGATGGTTGTGATTGCAAATCATGAACAGAGGAATGAAGTGGATGTCGATAATGACGCAAACGTGTCGATTAGTGTCGAAAATAAAACCGACACTGATATCGACCATAATAACGGAGAAATCGATTGCAATACAACTTTGGATGAATCCGAGAATGAAAAGGACGCTAATCTGGTTTACGATAAGCTAAACTGCGTTATATGTGGTAAAGATGTGGCCAAACACGCTCTTTTCCAAAATCGATTTTGTTCGAGTAATTGCGCGATCGAACAGTGGACTCACGAGTTTAAACAAAAGTGGTCTAAAGATCCGCAATAATTTGTTTTATTATTTTTTTGTAGTTGTTTTTTGTTAATCTATCGCTTGATTGCACGTTTTTATTTGTTTTACACTTTAAAGATGACATTTTTCACAATCATTGATTTAACGTAATTTGTAATAATGGTAAACATTTATTTGATTAAAAATTACCAAATAATGCAAACTTAAATTATTGATTAAGACTTATTTGCGAAAACTGTGCGTTGAAATAAAATAGTAAATTTGAAACGTAATAACTAATCGTTCCCTCAATAACGTGAACACGCCTAACACGTGCATATTATGGTTTATGTAAACACTAACACGTAATAAAATCGTATTTTACTGAATGGTCAGAAATTTAAGATTTTATCGTAATATAATTAAATTGCTTGTGATTTTGATGATGAAACATATACTAAAACGTGGTTATATATAGTAATCAATATTATTTGTGAAAAGAAACGATCATATCGTTGTTTTGTGTACAAAATTGGATTTCTGTATTCAAAATAAATTTTAATTCAATGATATGACGGATACTCGTAAAGGTAAGTCAAATTATGCATCATTTTTATCCATTTGAAGATTTCTTCGTGTTTTTGGCTTCAATGGTATGTTAATATAGACATTTTAATATAGTCAGTGATAATAACGTAAGTGAAACGAGTAATAATATGACGGCGCGATCAAAGGTTATGCAAAACTGGTCATCGAGTTGGCACGACATGCCTGTGCCTCAAATGCCAAATGACGATAACGTTCGTCCATCCACTCCTAAGCATGAGTCAACCCATAAGACTAACACTAATAATAGCGGTAAAACTGTGAAAAAGACGAAAGAAAATGGCCAGTTATTAAGTGTTAAAAATGGCGCTGAAAGTAATAAACTAAATAAGAGTTTGAAATCTTCAAACAATGACATTGAATATAAGCCGTTAAATGATGATTTAAAAACTAATGTTAATGAACGCGAAACTGAAAATAGAAATAATAATGATATAACAGTTTTAAAAAGAAATTTAAGAAAACGTAAGTTATTGGAAACGACAGCTCATTCTGAAACCATTGGCAGCAATAATCAAATTGATTGTGAAAAAACTGTTGAAATATCAAAACTCGATGAAAGCGAAAGTTTGAATATAGACATTAATATGGATAGTAATGACAGTAAATTGGATGTGAATGACGTTCACGAGTCATTAGACATGCAAACATGTTGTATATACCACTATCCACTCACACATCCACTTCCATATCCATTCGAAACCATTTCATTATCAGTTAATTTGAACAAAACTAATAAAATGACAAAAAGTGAAATTCAAATTAAAGCACAAAAAGTGGTTAAAAAATCGCGTATAATTCAAGCTCAGAAGAAAAACTTAAATACCAAAAAGAGAAATCTAAAGCCTACGTTACAATTGTTAACATTCACGAAACCGAATGTGAAACCAGTCGAATATCGTATGGCATTCAATGCTTTTGTGGAACAGAAATTTATAGTGAAAGATAACACACCATTCTTTCAGGACAGATCGTGCACTAACTGTCCGAGTGGTGTGTCTCTATGTTTGGACTGTAAGAACAGTGAGTTAAACGATTTCGTTCGTATGGATTCGCAAACATGTCGGTTCTATCAGTACAGAACTTTAATTAAAAGAGATGGATATCTATCGGTATATGCATTTGCAGAACAGGGAAACGCGACGCCAGAAGACACGAAAATCTGGTTGCCATGGAATAAACCGAATTTAGATGAGTCCACTGCCAAGTTTTTGCTTACTTATGTTAGCGAACAGTTTTGCCAAATATATCGCGAAGAGTTTAATGTGATCGGAGAAAACCAGATAACGTGGAAAAAGCCGGTGAAAGGAGTGAGAGAATTGTGTGATCTCTGCGAGACCACTATATTTAACACTCATTGGGTTTGTCCTGTTTGTGGTTATGCGGTGTGTATCGACTGCTTTCAGTTAAGAAAAGAGTCGGAACTGAACAACAAATGCGAGAAAGATTGGAGAAGAGAAGTTCGCGATGAATATAATTGGCTTTTTTGTAGCACTAAAGAGAGACACGAATTAATGAAATTTCATTTGGCGTTATTTATAACGAAAGCAGTGTTTGCTGCGTTGAATACGTCTTTGCATATCACCCGAAATCGGCTCGAAATTCGTGGAAAGTGTGATTGTGGTCATATTGATGACAGTTTACGAACTGATTTTGCGCAAATCATACCATCTGTTAGTGAACTGAAGTCAATGTATTCGCATATTCCTCATCAATGGTTTTGCGATAATAGATTATTGGTATTAAATGAACCAAGAAATCCAAATAATATTAATTTGTTTCAAATTCATTGGATTCGCGGCGATGTAAGCATTATTTTTACAAGTTTATTATAATTAATTTAATTAACAATTGAATTTGTATTTAATTATAGCCTGCTATGGTTGAGAATGTAAATGATATTTTAGACAACGATTTATGGACACCAAACGCATTCAATCGTGACTTTGGGAAACAAATGAGTCGTTTAGTGAATTGCATGAATGGAGCGATTATTCCCAAGAAACCGATGAAATACTTTTGGGATGGTTTTGAAGATATTAATGAACGGATGAAAGATCAGGAAACGGGAGAACAAATGTTACTTAAATTGAAAGACTGGCCGCCAAACGCTGAGTTCAGAGACAAACTGCCAAAACGTTTCGCTAATTTAATGGATTGCTTACCACTACCGGAATATACGAGATATGATGGCATACGAAACCTGTCAACACGTCTTCCAGAGTTCTTCGTTCGACCAGATTTGGGACCGAAATTGTATTGCGCTTACGGTTCGGTTATGCACGCAGACAAAGGCACGACTAATCTTCATTTAGATATGAGTGACGCTATCAATGTTATGATTTATGTTGGAATTGCTATCAATCGTAATGATGACAATCCAGACAAAACATCAGAAGATCAAAGCAATCAAGTGATTGAGTCTCTTATTAGAGGTGGTTGTGATGAACAGATGATCAATAGAGTACGAGATTCTAATCGAAAAGTTGGCGCTTTATGGCACATATTCGCTGCGAAAGATGCAAACAAAATACGATCATTTCTTACAACTATTGCTATGGAATCTGGAATGAAAATTGAACTTAATAACGATCCGATTCATGATCAGTGTTGGTATTTGGATGAGAAATTGAGGCAAAGATTGCTTCATGATTATGGTGTTATGGGTTTCTCGATCGCACAATGTTTGGGTGACGCTATACTAATACCTGCAGGAGCGCCACATCAGGTCAGGAACGTTCACAGTTGCATCAAAGTCGCCGGTGAGTTCGTTTCGCCCGAAAACGTATCGCATTGCGTCAGTTTGACGCAAGAGTTTCGGAAACTGTCTCGACGTCACAACAACCATGAAGACAAGTTGCAGATCAAGAATATTATATACCACACCGTTAAGGACTCCATCGCCTGTTTATTACCTAAAGTTTTTTGATCTCAATTTCATTTTCTAATTTGTTTGTTCATTTTGAAAATAAATTATATTTCATAAGTTATATTAATTAAACGATTAAAATAAATGTGTTTTTTATTGGTTGTGAATACGATGTAATCAAATTGATTTCTTATTTAAATTTGTAATGCAATACATCTGTTAGATGTCACCACTGGATAAGATTTTAAGTTCTTTTCAACCGTATAACGAAATGCGATTTTGTTGTTACAAAGAAATTTTGGTTTCACTAAATATCAGAACTGATTCAGAAGTATAGTTAAGAAGTAAGTAATAATCAATGAAATACTATTTCAAATATATTTGTTTAAATTAAAATCGATTTCAAAACTTTAGAGTTTGTTAACGAAATCTTTAATACGCATTGAAACGCATGGCAATCGAAGATTTGATATCGTCTTTGCAGACAAACCCATACTTTAGCGCTGGATTTGGTCTGTTGGGCTTAACCACAGGAGTAGCCATCGCTAGAAAAGGTCTGATCATCACTTGGACTGGTATTCGTCGGTACGCTTTCGTGACGTGTGAAGTGAACTCTAAAGACAAAAGTTTTTATTGGTTGTTGTCATGGATTTCTCGACAGTCTTCTCGTTCACAACGAGTGTCAGTTCAAACTGATTTCACTGAGAACGAAGTCGGACGCGTTTCGTGTCATTTCGGGTTAATTCCTGCGCCGGGTATTCACTATTTTCGATTCATGGGACACTTGATTCGATGCGAAAGAGTTAGGGAACAGAATTTGTCAGGAATTCCGCATGAATTGGTGACATTAACCACTTTAGGACGGAATAAATCAATATTTGCCGCAATGTTAAATGAAGCCAAAGATATGGCACTCATTGACAATTTCGGCAAAACTTCTACTTATATAGCGATGGGACACGAGTGGAAGGTTTTCGGTCATCCGCGGCCTCAAAGACCATTAGAATCGGTTATATTAGACGATAGCGTCGCAGAAACTGTATTAAATGACTTAAATGAGTTTATGGATTCATCGCAATGGTATCAGGAAAGAGGAATTCCGTACAGAAGAGGTTATCTGTTTTACGGTCCGCCCGGAACTGGAAAGACTTCCTTTGTTTTGGCTTTGGCCGCACATCTAAATTATTCGATTTGTTCGTTAAATATATCCGATCCATGTCTTACTGACGACAGACTCACTCATTTGGTTAATAATGCTCCTCTCGATGCTATCATTCTTTTAGAAGACATCGACGCTGCTGTAGTGTCGCGAACAGAACAACATTCACAACGATATGAAGGCTTAACTCGTGTCACTTATTCTGGTATTTTGAACGCATTGGATGGTGTAATGAGCAGTAATGGCAGAATTATTATAATGACTACTAATCACGTGGAAGTGTTGGACAACGCTCTTACCAGACCTGGAAGAGTAGACCTTCAAGTTCTGATTGATTACGCCACTGATAGCCAAATAAAGCGAGCATTTATTAAGTTTTATCCTCAAAACAGTGATTTAGCGGACAATTTTGTCCGTCATGTGAGACAACATCACAAAACAGTATCTATGGCTTCAATTCAGGCACACTTTTTGAAATTTAAATACCATGCAAACAAAGCGATTAAATATAAATTAATGTAAAAATTAGTTTATTAAATTGAAAACAATTAAATAATTTTAATCATTATTTTATTAATTTTTATATTAAATCAATAAAACATATTTCTTATTTCGAAATAAACTATCATTGCTTAAGAACTGAATATTTTCATATTTATTGAATTTTCTTTAATATATGGTATCGAGTGTTAACAGTTTTAGTAATTACATTAAATAATTTAAAAGTTGCTGATTTAGTGTTAGCGTATGCATTTATTAATAAGAACTCGAACTGTAATAAGAAACATACTTTGAAAAATTTATCTCCACTTAAATATAACGTTAATAAAATAATTTTAAAAAAATTTATTTAAAACAGTATTTCTATTTTGATTTCCTCCCGAACATAAAAACTACTTAATTTAAACGAATTCAAATTAGTAGGTATATATTTCAACGCAGTCACACATATAGTACACACTAGATCTACGAGTACTTATGGAAATGGAGCAATACTTATTCAAAACAAGTCCAGTAATTCACAGAATGATATAACACTTAATACCATAGTTCCGGTAGAAAGCGACGCATTTTTAATTACACTGCTATTTAGATAAACTCTTTGTTTGCTATTATTTCTTATTTGCTTATTTTTAAATTGGCTAATTTTTGTTGTTTGCTTTTCTGAACCAAATACAATTATTATATAATATGGTTGTTTTAAACCACGATTTTTATTATTATTCCACAACAAAAATTTACATATTGTCACAAATTTTATTAAAAATTTTTTACAAAAGTTTGGCTTACATTTTGTGTGTTAATTTAAATATTAATTCATTTAAAAATTGGCAAAAATGAATTATTTATATGATAGAACGTTAACCTGAAATAAATCATTATAATGCAGTCAATTGTTTGCTCTCTTGTAGTTTATTCGTAACTACTTCTGGCTGTTCACGAATTTTTAGCTGATGAGGTAACACAGACACCAAACCAGAATAATATTCGCCGAATGAACGAACAATTGTTGCTCTAAAATTGCCAAACAAATGTAATTTATTAAAGCAATTTCACTTAAAGTGATAAGCATTTTGGTTTTAAGATTATCATATTTAAATAATCAATTTTGTTTGATTAAAAATTTTTCTAAACAATATAAGATTAACAGATATAATAATTTGTTAATTAAATACGTTTTATTTAAACAATGATTATATTATGTAAATATTGTAGAGTTAGTGAAACCTATAACAACAAGCACCGAAATATGAGCTAAATTTTGTAAACGAAATTGAAAAACATATCCTTTTGAATAATTTCATAAAAAACACACAGAAAAAGTGTAGAGCATTATATGCCTTAAAACTTAATTAAAAAACTATCATATGGTTAAACAAAAAAATTGTT
Organism: Phthiracarus crinitus; assembly: GCA_034698025.1. NCBI lineage: Eukaryota > Metazoa > Arthropoda > Arachnida > Sarcoptiformes > Phthiracaridae > Phthiracarus > Phthiracarus crinitus. The sequence continues at coordinate 39,183 of JAQGAW010000058.1, forward strand.
TAAACAAATTAAACTCATTATTATTCAGTTAAAATTTAAATAAATCCATTACTCAAAAGCTACAAATCCTCGCTGTCCTTCTGGTGGAACCCATATCAGTGATGCAAGTCTTTTTGACTTTGAATTAGAATGCGTTGTGGCTGAACACGGCAATACGTCTGTGCCTTATTTTTAATAAAAAAGATTTTCAGATAACTTTAAAACAAATGGATGAAATTAAAAATCATTTTCCATATTAACACACAATATAAACATCGATAATATTACCTTTAAATTTGATCCAATTTCCTATTCTCTTACCAGTTAACGGGTCGAGTGCAATGATAAAAAATCCTTTGAATGAGGCGCCTCCGAGATCCACTGTTATATTATATTATAATCAATTCAACTTAAATTAAAATTCAATTTTAAATTTAACTAATAAGTTTAAGTAAGTTTAAGAGTATTATCACGCACTAATAAATTTAACTGTTATTACCGGAAAAAATACGAATAACATAATAAGTTCGTTTAAGCAGATAATATGCTAAAACTATTTAAGGTAAAAATTTATTTTTTCTAATATTTTACACAAACTGATTTAAATCTTGGTCTGAATTTAAAATCAACGAAAATATTTTACTTTCAATTTAAACGACGATAATATTTATTAATACCAAATAAGTCATAAGTATTCCATAAAGAAAAACAAAAGTTTGAATTAAAATACTTAAATGATTAGTGTTAACCTTTAATTCCCTTTCCCTGTTTCGCGTAATCCTCTTCATAAGTGTTAGTTGACTGCACTAAAAAATATGGTGATTTGGTCAGATCGGACGGCTTTGTCCCGACATGACGAGGTAGTAGTGAATCGCAAGCGTCAGCTGGAGCTCCCTGTGGAAACGCATACGATAATTGTGATAACAATACGAATCGCATCAACAACAGTATTAACAGAGTATAATTCATTTTTGAACAATTTTTTTCACATATATTACTATAATCGTGTGGCATAAATCTTTTTTAAACAGTTTTCAATTCACTTTATTCAGTTTTGAAAGCGTTTGAAGTTTACACAAATGCCTAATCAATTGTCAAAAATCTTGAATAAGTTGGAAGAACATAACAAATATTTTTCTAATCTTAAAATAAGTTTTTTAAATTAACAAAATAATTATTAGCATAGAAATTGTTTACTAATTTAAAATATATTTGAAATTAACAGGTAAATCGTGGTTTTTAATAACTCACTAGAGGTGACCCACAAAACTTAAACCTTTAAGACCCACACAAACGCGCATAAAAGCGTTAGCAAACCACACAGAAAAGTTGTAAAACAAAACACAACTTTCGTTTTAGAAATGATAAATAAATATTTTTGAATGTTATTACGAAATATTTTTCGCATAAGCGTCGAGAACCGCTGCTTGACTTAATTGGTATTTTGGTTAACAAGTTGTTGCTATTAAGATAAATGCATTAATCATTTAAAACTAAATGCCTAAACGTAATGCTAACAATAATAATAAGGCACACAATTTAGTTGTTAGTTTGGTGGTGACCTCAACCGTTAAGTGAGTGCTTGACTCAAAATAGTGACGAGTGGCGTATTCATTGATTTTGATCCGTGAGTTGTTCAACAACTACTGGTTTAATCGAATAGTTTTATCTTCAAATAATTTAGAGTAAATTAATGTCTCGCTTAAAATATCAAACATTTTTGTAAGCAAACTAATTATACCGATATCAGTGATGGACTTGATTTTTTTATAGCATTTTATTTTCAACGCTTCGAGATATTAAGCATTTTTTATAATTAACAGATTTCTTGACATTGGATTAAAAAAAGTTATGCAATTTGCGATTTATATTCATTAAAAAATTGTTTTTAATATCATAGTAGATTTTTTTTTATAATTAGTTAAAATTATTAAAAAATTAGTTAAAAACAAATTAATAAAATATTATTTGGTGGCGTAATATTTATTATAATAATCGGTGTGGGATTTGCGCAAATGTTTTTGCATATAGCGTTTTAGCATAAACGCCACATTACACTTCGGACACTTAAAATTCTTCACTCCTTTATGCATAATTAAATGGTCGCGTAAACTGTCGGGTCTATTAAACGTTCGCGAACACTGTTTCCAATTGCATTTATAGCCGCTGTTCGGCACAGAACGTACCGGTAATACGCCATTAGCCATAACGCGATAGTTTGATACTGGTTTTCGTTTTCGTAAATTCATGTCCACATTAGTTAAACATTTTTCAGTCACTTGTTTGGCGTTTGATTGATTCTGATCCCATTCAACTGGTAAGCGATTTAACTGAATGGACAAGCATTTCATACTCGTTTCAATTTCGGTCTTCACTGCGCATTCAATCGCTTTATCGCTATCAATGAATTTTTGTTTAAGATAATCGTAATGACCATCAAACAAATCGATGCGTTTGTGGCGATTTTTTTGCTGAAAATCATTCAAAACCTTTCTGAGTATAGCTCTTTGACCCAACGATATATCGATAAGAAGTGGTAAGTCTTTATATGTGTCCATACATAGCAACGCTTGTTCGCAATCGAAATCGTTTTCGACCATTGATTTAATAGAGTCGTACTTAATCGACGAGAAAACGCTTAAGTATTTGTAACAAAATGTTTGCTCAATATCTCGTGCCATCGATTCAAGCTTTAGTTTTGAACCTAAACTATTATAATAATATAAAATAACTATATTTGTTTACAATTAATTTCAACTAAAATATTGTTTATACATTTTATTCGTCAATATATGTTTTGCCACACAATTTTAAAACGTAGATGTTTTAAACTGTACGCGTGTTTAAAAGAGTCGCACTAATATACCGTAAAGGTTAGCTTATAATTAATGTTTCAATTTCTATGCGTTTCAAACAGCTTAACTTTATACTGCATACCACGTTATAAACTCATGGGATTTTATGGCTATAATTATTCGCCTCCAAAATTTCAAGTTGGGTTATAATCTTTTATTAGTTTATGAGTTTATCAGTAAATATAAGTTTCAACCAATAATAATACATATATTCTTATAAGCTTACAGTATTAAAAGATTATGGCGACACACACACACATGTGTGCATAGAATTAAATTCAAAAATTGATTGTAATTGCAGAGTATGTTTAAAAGCAAAATTTAATAAACAGTGTAATGGGTTAATTAAAAATTTATCAAAAAAATATATCTGTTAACAATTCAAAGTAATACACATACTCACGAGTCAACAAAAATTTTTTTTTCTAGTCTGGTGTGACAAAAGGAAGTCTGTTTGTAAATACAGAAAAGTTACATATTTTTAGTCTCTGATGTTTTCCAACTCTAATTCATAAATCTAATAAAAACTTATTTAAAGTTGACTTTCTTACGATTTCATAATTGTCAATACACCGCAACTTTTTATTTCAAAAATGCTTTTAAAAATTTGACACTATTCTAATTTTATTTTCGAGTAATTTATTATCTGTAATACTGTATTATTAAATTATTTATTGTTAATTGTAAAACTTCGTTAACAGTTAATACTATTTCTTTTAAATTACCTATTCTTATAGATTTAATTGTCGACAATAAGTTCTTATAACCAATAAACCGTTGAAAAATAAAACAAAAGTCTAAAAAATTAGAGATTTATGCAATAATTAACCATAAAATATGAGGAATTAACGGCACCGTAAGTGGAATAAGTAACTGTTTTGGAATAAAATATAACTTTATTTTCCATAACTTTTTTCCGATCGATTCGAAAACGCGTTAAGACAAGCGAAGCTAAATAAAGTTTATTCTTCGCTGATTTAACACGCTTTAATTTGGGTCACAAAAATTAAGGCGAATGACCGTCAAGTAACTGACGAGAAAAGAGAGAAGGAAATGTTCCCAATTTTCTTTTATTATTATTAATATTATACCCATAACGCACGTTAAAAACAACTATAACAATATCGTAATAATTAGTTTAACGCAAACCTGTATTAGAAAAAAAATTGTTTTATTAGAATTTTCGAGTTGTCAATAAATGTTTAAATTTTATGTACTAATGGTATAGTTATGTTACGCCAAGTTTATTAATCCTGTAGTCGTCCGGTAGAAAACCGAACGAATAACCACTTCATTGTTAACTGTGTGTTTGAATGCTTCTTTAGTAAGTAATAATTTGTGGTGATATTTGATTTAAAAATGCGGCAAAATTTGCTTTTTTATGTATCGATATTTATATCATTTGGTAAGATATTTACTAATATTAAGAGAGAATTTAAATTTAATAATATTTATTTATATTAAATAAGATGACTATTTGTCTACGATTTGTTTTAAACTTTTAAATTTTTCAAAATTTACGTTTAGTTTTATTTTTAATCTTAATGACGAAGATTTGTTTAATGTCTAATATAATATTTATTCTAAACTATTGTATTTTAATAAAATATTCTAGATTTAATTACTTTTCATCAAGAGAAGTATTTTTTTCTTTTTTCGAGTTTCTAATACATTACAGAAGTATAAGTAAAATTTGCTATGCTATGCCCAGGGGTCTAATATATTTTTTTGCGGTCCGTTGGATGCGTTATTATGTTTATGTATTTCTAAATAAAGCAATAAAATAAATGACAATGCATAAAACGGGCTCCACAGTCAAATCTAATAATAACTAATTTTTCAAACATCTATTCATAGCATAAATCTGTATAAAAGATCCGCTGAAAAGAGGATCATAGAAATTTTTTCAAAATAAAAAACTAGTTTTTTTCAAAATGTTATAAATTTAATTCAAATTTTAATTAATTTTTAAATTAGTTAATTATTCGATATGTGCGCCAAAGAATAAGACAAAATGTGATATCAAAGTGATGGACAGATGCGGTGCCACTATATTCGTGTTTGGAAAGCGTACGGTTTACCTTCCGGTAAACGAAGCAGAAATGGTTCCTCATTGCCAGTAAAATCTAACAATAAATCTAAATACAAATTTTTAAACATTTAAAAAAAATACTTTTAACAATAGAGAAGAATTTGATGCCGAAGATTGCGTTAAAAACTACGCCCGTCGATGTCTCGCACCATTTCCTCGACAAGTTGTGGGAATTTTACTATTAGGTTAGACTTATTTTTATTTACGCTCGTTTCACAATTATTTTTCCGCTTGACATCATTTTTTCCGCAAGTTTAGCCTACTTTTGTTTTTAAAAATCACTTTCACTAGCCTTCAAATAAAAGCCAATTATATATTTCAGGTGCATCTCAAGTAATACACAGCCGGTGTAAGCCTGAAGGAGTAAAAGGTAGTCAAAGTTTATTTCCTATCATATAATTTTGTTTATTTTCTCTTTAACGATATGAAAAAATTTTACGTGAAAAAAAATAAATTTTTGTTAACTATGTTTTTATTAAACGTTAAAAGTTTTTTAAAATTTTCATTTTAAACATTTTAATATAAAAACTTTCATTAAAGATTATCTGTCGCATAATCGTTGTATACGAACGACGATCAATGATCTTCACGATTGTATGGACCAATTAGTGCTGGGATTAGACGCTATAGCGAGAGCTCCAGCCGACGAACGAATACCGATGGCGTGCTGTGCGTTCGGTCGGTATCAACACTGTTCGGTTCTGCCCATCAAAAAGAAATGCACGGACGATCCAACAGCTGTTGATTATATTGCGGTTAAAATGATTAAGGGTTTGTTTGCTTATTAACACAATTATTTGCTTATTTAGTGCGTAATTAATAAGTGTTTCAAAAACATTTCTTTTTCGTATGACATAACTTATGAGTACATTAAACAAATAATTGCAACGTTTAATATAGGATACGCGAGCGAAGTATTAGACTTGGCGTGTCAAGGATTTGAATGGGGAGGCGATAAGTGTAAGAAAATTAAAGTTCCAAACGGAGGCATTGTTCTGCGAGAGGGAAAGTTGGTTAACACTAACAAGAATTCCACCATAAAAAATCGTTCGGCTTCGTTGCTTCCGCCGTTCATTAATATATTCACTAAGCTTTAGCAACACTTTTCTCCGATTTTTGGTTTTAATTAATTATATCATGAATTATTTAAACGTAAAATTCATAAAAATTCACATCAATCCAAATGAAATCGAAAGAATTAATTCCACTCGACTTCAACCTGCATTCACCAAAGTATTTTAAAGTATAGTACAGTAATAACAATTGATTTAACTTTTTCCGGATATCATAGGTTTCTGTATATTAAAATAAGTTCGGATAAAATTTAAAACACTTTTTAAAAGTGTGAAATATTTTATTTTTATTATAACAGATTACAAAAAGTTCATATGAAATATTTTTCTTTTATTTTTTTTAAAAAAAGTTTTCGTTAACATAATCTTAATTATCGATCACATTAAAAAAGTGTCACAAATAATAATAATAATGTCTTTTATGGTTTAATGATTTGTAAAAAAAAACAAACACGAAAAACGGTTTTAAATGCAATGCGTATTTAAAAATGATTGCTAAACGAAACAAAATTATTTTTATACAGTTATTAAAAAATATGGTGAAATGTTTCATTCGTGTTCCATTTTGTTAGCATTATTGTTAGCATTACGCGCTGCCAAATACGAATCGAGATCAGCGTCGAGATCGTCAACAGAAACGCTTAAGTCTTTATCACTTTTGTTCCATCGCTGCGATCGATCGTAACCGCGTTCTTGTCGTTTATCGCCTCCAGAGCCAGGAGTGTTATCGTAGTTCGAAGCGATATCATTCCAAATGCCACGCTTACCACTGTTTTGATTTGAACCCGAATTATTAGCTCTCGCGCCGCCATATGAGGATGAATTGCCACCGATTGGGTCAATCAGTTCCATCTGAAGAGCGCGACCTTTTTATTTGTTACCGTAAAAAATTTAAATTATATAATAATAAAGAGGATTTCGATCGTGATTACCATCGAGTGTAATGCCTTTCAAAGAACCGATAGCTTTGATTGCATCCGCTTTTTTGTTATACACGACAAAAGCGGTTCCACTCGATCTTCCCGTTCGGTCGAAGTTAAGCGCCGCGCGAAACACTTTACCGAAAGACTCAAACAATTGTTGAATGTCGTCGTCTGTTACCTCGTATTTCAGGTTTGATACGAAAATTGCGCCACAATTGTCGGGAAATTGCGAACCACTTCTGTTGATATTACCGCCTTTTATACTCGAATAACTTCCTCTGCGATCGTCTTCGTCATCCATTTCTGCTGCCTTTCTCTTCTTGAATAACTTCGATTCGTTGTCATTATTGGGTACAGTGAACTGTATTGAGCTCTTCGTTCGAACCTTGTTATTGTCTGCTGAGGAGGAAGCGGTGATACCCTCTCTGGCTATCATTTCGTCCAGAGATATATCCAAATATTTGTGGTTATGGCTTGACATTTCTATGTCTATGTCTATGTTTATGTGTGCGACAAAACAGTTGGAATGAAGTGTGACTCAAATCGATATGATATTCAAACGAACGATCGTATTGTGGTATTAATCAGTTTTAATCACTATTTTTAATCCAAACATACAGCAACAGTAACTGTATGTCTCCATTCAATACATTCAATACATACTGCACATCACGTGTCGACGTTATCTATACATACATGCGCTTTAAGCTGTTATATACGTGTTATACAATTGCAAATCTATTCTATTTTTGCGTTTATTGCGTGCTTTCAAACCAAAATTTGTTATAAATCTACGCATATATGTATGCATTGCGTGTGTTTTAAAAAATGATTAAAGCGCTGAAAACATGAAATTTGTTATTTTTGCTGTTTATGCCGATTATCGACAATTTCTCAAATTTATTTCAATTTTTAAATAAACACATTTTATACAAATATTTATAATTATAGTAAAAAAACAGTACACTTATAATAAATCGTTTTTTATTATATATCAATTAAATCCAATATAACGTAAGATTATATTAAATTATTTTAGTTACCTTTAGTTAAATTTTCAAAGTTAGCTCAACTTATTTGTAGTTTTAGATAACGTGGAGTGGATTCGCAAAAACCTTTAATCTATATTTTTAACCAAAACAAAATTACGAACATTTATGAGTCTAACTATGTATGTATTGTTCAATATTTACTTTTTATTATTTTCTTTGTGACATTTCTAAAGATAAGAACAATTGTCGTCAATAGTAACGATAAGATATATTAATCATTTAATTATATAACATTCGTATCGCGATTTATGAGTTTTATTTTCTAAAGCATAATAAAATAGAATCTTAAATAACAAAAATTTTGTTGAACACAATGGATGACAAAAATAATACTAATGTTTCAATAGATGAACCGAATAATGACGGAGAACTAGAATCTCTTAACAGAGAGCACATATCACTTTCAACGGACACTGATCTCAACGCTGAAGTGAGAGTTGAGTTCAATTACTACGATATCTTGCGACGAGTTCTCGTGCCGTTCGTTCTCTCTGGCGCTCCACTCACTAGTGTTTATCTCAAAGAAAAAGATGTCACTAAATTTCGATGGTTAAGTCGTTCGGGTCTTATATGGGTAAGCAATCAGTAAAAAGTTTTATTTTACTATATTTTGTTCATATTATTGATATTTCTATTAAAAAAAATTAATAAATTTATAAAAATATATTTCATTTCGATGTCAGGTTTATTCCATAATAATCGCAATATTTATCCACGCTTTGTGTGCATTCACTATACTAAGAGTCGGGTTTCAATTATTTAATGCCGAATACATTTCACGCAATTTATGGGACGACATCTTCACGTTTTTGTATAGTTTTGCGGGTGTGGTAGCGCTAGATATTCTATGGATTCGCCGAAAATCGTTGCGAAGGCTTATACTGGCATTGGATCAGATGCCAGAACTGGAACAATCGGTGCTAATAAGCGATAAATACTTTAAATTTAAATATAGGCTAAAAATAGCATTTCTGACACTATTCGCGGTATCACTGATGACACTTTGCTTATCGTACGTCGCGATCATAGTTGTGGTGGCATTTAATGCTGACGTCAACGTGTTGTGGACGGACAGGATATTCCGTCTTTTACCGCTTTATTCGCTGTATTTGGTTATGTTCGTGATTACGCTGTATATCGTTCTGTGTTGGGTTATGAAGTTTAAGTTCGAACACTTGAATAAGTATATTGAATCGCTTAAGAGGAACAAAGTTAAGCCCAATGTGGCGCAGTTGGAAATTATTAAGACGTGGTATAAGAACAACTTGAACGCCGTTCAGAAAATTGACGACATTTTTAATGTATTTATGTTCGGATTCTTTGCCGGTTTGTTTTTTGGTATTGTTATTCAAATCGAAGAAGTGATTTACACGTTCGAAAAAGCGCAACAATCGGTGGTGGAAGTGATCCTAACGTGCGTTTATATCGGTTTAATGCTATTCACTCTATTCTATACTATCAAACAAACTTCTGATGTCAATCAACACTCAACGATGACTAAAGATTTGCTTTACGATTATATGCTCTCATCTAAACCTGAAGACAGAACCGAAGATTTATACGAAGAGGTAACGCATTCAAGCGTTTTATTAGCTATTTATTCGCTAACTTTGATTTTATTTAATTTGTTTTTAGCTTAATCTTATAATTCCTGGTTTGTTAGAAAATCACGCAAATCTAACTTTATTAGGAATCGTTAATCTCAATAAAGGGTTTATGGCCACTGCTGTTGCTTTTATCTACACGTATACGGTTTTATTTAAACAATTCGCGTCTGACACTAATGTACAGCTAAAAAATATCACTGATGTACTCAATAACGTTAAATTATAGTAATATTACATTATTAAATTATACTTCCATTCAGAAAGATCTTAAGATTAAAATTAAAGTTTTAAGTTATATATATTTGTTTATATTCATCATACGTATAACGTATAGGTATTTCATTTGTTATTAACGATTGATTCAGAAGCAAATGAAATCATATTTTAGTTAATTAAAAGTGAGATACAAAGAACTCGTTAAATACATTAAACTGTTGATAAAACTGAATCAAAATGTATTCTCGTATTGATTAAAACGCTTTTACAGTATAATCGTTGTGTTCAATCAGTACATAATTAGGTTTATATTTAATAAAATCAAATAAACAAACTTTTTAAAAACAAATATTTATTGATTAATAATATGAATAGAATTTGATGACAATATGTTTGAATATGTTTAATGCCACATGAATTTGAAGCATAGTTGACGCTCTGGTTTCGTGTGTTCTTTCGAAAACAATGATAACCAAACCATACGTAAACTATCGAAACGATTGTAAATGTTGACCACCAGTGTGTTCCACTCTTGAGCGCCTGGGGAACTGCCCCCACAGGCCCTGCGAGTGCCCTCTTTTCGTCCCATAGGACTGAGCGAGGAGTTAGTTCTCAACAGCTCCTGAAACATACAAACAAAAATCAAACAAAAATCAAACAAACAGACCTTTAACTTACCTTTTCTTACCGTTACCGTTACCGTTACCGTTACCTTACCGTACCTTACCTTACCTTACCGTACCTTACCTTACCTTACCGTACCTTACCTTACCTTACCTTACCTTACCTTACCTTACCTTACCTTACCGTACCTTACCTTACCTTACCTTACCTTACCTTACCTTACCT
>JAQGAW010000059.1:0-49778 GCA_034698025.1 Phthiracarus crinitus
AAGCATAACACAACGCACAGACGATAACAATAACAGATGGAAAAATCGATAAAATCTGGGAATATTTTCAAGGCTTTAATGTTACTTTAGAGGTGAAGTTCGACAGAGAATTCTTAGATTATTTTCTTCATTAATTATTTACTTTATTTCATTTAGTCAAAAACAGCGTAAATACTAACCAAATATACAGTTTGAAGTTTAAAATTCCAATTGCGATGTAAATGCAAACGAATTTATTATAAAATGTAATCAATTGTAGCGTTAAAATACTTATATCTTTCATTCTTATTCATAGTTATTACTGTTTCTTGCATTACCTTTTTATTCCACATTCTTAAATCACAATCATTTATATTCTTTTGTTTATCAAAAGTGTCAATTGTTTGTTTTTATTTTTACCGTTAAAGTATAATAAAAACTAAAGAAAAATAAATAGAATTCAAGAAATTGTATTGAAAATTATTGTATAATTGCTTTTCCTTTATTAATGGAATAAAAAAATTAAATTCTATGAAAATTCTTATTTTTTATTTCAATTTCATAACTCTATCATTTTCTATTTTTAAATTTTTACGATATCCAAGAAACGCTAATTGATTTATATTAAAAATAGTTTTCTGTTATACGATGTCTTATCCAAATATAGTAAAAATATTTTTAAGCGATTTAATTTTAAGTGAGTTAGTTTGTGGTTAAATGCGAATAATAATAATAAATAATTTCGTCAAATGTTTGATCGTTTATGAAAATAAGTAAGAGATGTATTGATATAATCATTAACTGCGAATTATGTTCTGTCACAACAATTTTGGTCAAACCAAATACCAAATAAAATAATATATTCTTATCTCTGGGATAACTAGTTCAATGTCATTGTTTGAGTACTACTAAAGAAGTAAAAATTAGTATTCATTCGGTCGCATAGCAACGCATCACAAAACTTAACTTTTGCATAACAACTTAATAAAAGCGTTAAATTTTATTACATATGCATTACAGAGTAAATATGAATAAGTGTGACATAAAAATGCAATAACTGTTGAAATGATTATTATTTTGCTTTGAAATTAAATTTGAAAATATCAAGAGACATGTACTAAATAAGTGAACAGAATATGCCATATATATTAGATATACATAACTCGTTCCTTTAATAGAATGAAAGCGGAATATCTAATAAAATTCTGATTTGGTTTTGACCTAAATTTCATAAAATATGCACAGTTAAGGTGATGTACATTTTTGTTACTTTTATTTGCTTTTCAATAAACATAAGCCTATCGGTTCTATTTTTCATCTCTATGTGTATTAAGCTTATTATGGTTTGGCAACAATATAGTCTTTGTATTAATCTTTTTGTATTTTTCTATTTCTCAATATTGCTTTTAAGAGTCTTTTATGTCAATATTCAAACTAAAGCTTCCGGCGGTTCGATATTTTTCAAACCGCCACAATTTCTAATATTAAAACCGCCAAAAACCGCGGTTTAAACCGCCGAAACGCTTAATATTTCAGCACTCATTAAAATTATCGTTTAACCCACTATTTATTATCAAATCCGCTTTATTTTTGCCACTTTTATTATTATGTAGCATAATATTGACATTTTAGTAAGATTTTAAAAGTTAATAAATAATGTTGCTTTGTTTCGATAGCTGATTATATACAACAATTGATTTATAAGATGTTTATTTAGTAATAACTATTTGTATTTATTAATAAAATGTATAAATATAATGCTACTCAATCATTATTTATCATTTTTAGTTACCTTTTTAAGAATTTAGTTTAGAATTTTCTTTAAAAAAAATATTTATTGGCGGTTTGTCAGTTTAACCCTAGTTTTTTTCTTAAAAATATTAACAGCCGAAAACCGAAAAAATTTTATAAAAACGAACCGTAACCGAACCGCCTAAAAAACCGCGGTTTAAACCGCGGTTTAACCGCACCGCCGGAAGTTTTAATTCAAACATACATATAAAATCGATATAATCTTCCAATGAAATTATTGAACACAAAAATATCAATTATATTTAATGTTTTCAAATTTTTTAGTTAATCCTGTTATTGAAATTTACTCAAATATATTATAAAATATTTATTTATAATAACCTTAAGATAAATTAATCTAATGTCGAAAACTTTGACATTGACCGTAAAACCAAATATCGACTTACCTGTCAATGAGTTACGATAGAGTTTCGAAGTTATATAACAGTTTCGTAAGATTGACCATCCTATTTTAGCGATACTGGAATCAATACCGCTGAGTGGATGATATCTTATACACCGTATTCGAATTAACACAAAAAAAGTACTTTATTAACACTAATTATGGTTAAGAAATACAGTAAAGTATTTATAATACTCTGTGATGTACACGTGTTATTGCTAACTGAATGATAAGACTAGTAAAAGGCTAGAATGATTGCTTATGATTTAACTGCTAATGTTGAACTGCGTAAGACTGATAATAGACTGGTTAAATATAGTGTTTGTGTGAGCCTTAAATAGACAATTTAGTACTAAGTTAAGGCTATGAGTTATACTTAGTAAGAGTGAATGCGTGTAATAATAAGGAATATGAACTATAAGTGTTAGCTGTGATGAGTAATCAGCGCAGTATATGGGAAGTGACTTTGCGGTCGCTACAATATATTTTAAAAAATAAGATTATACATTAAATATATATATTTTATTTTTAATTAATATGAATTGAAGATCTATGTTCAGCATTAAAAATATAACCAAAAGATTTTTCAAAAGATCTTATTCTTCTTTTAAACCTATATATATCTATTGCGCTGAAATACCAAGGTTGTTGCTTTCTATATGCAGATTCTAAATTATTTATATCCTCTAATAGGTAAACAGTTGTATCTTAGCTAAATGTTACAGATTTAGTTGTGTGTAACGAAGTACAATTTTCCATTTAAACAAAATTTTTATTAATATAATTATTTATGGTTAAAAAATCTTTTTATATAGCTTTCTTAATAATAATTCATTATAATTAGTGTCATTTGAGAATAAATTAATAAAATCTTTCAAAGTTAAGTTTCCAGTTCTATTTATTTCTAATTTATAATTAAATGGAAAATTAATTCAATTAATTAGTATTATTACTATTGTGTTAATAATTATTTTATATTCAACAATATGTCTTTATTCAAATCGTTCAGTATATTTTATCAAAAAATTGATAAAATTTATTTGTTTTTTAACAGAATTAGATTCCAAGTAAATTTTGAAATGTTTTTATTAAATCTGTATAAAACACTGATCTAAATTAAATTATCGACTTTTCTATCTCCTTATAAAAATCAGGATAAATATCAGAAGTTAACTACAAATAATATTTAATAGAGGTTATATTAGAAAATATTAACATTAAATGAATTGCCTTCAGAATTGCCTGATTTCAATTACAATAATAATAAACAAGCTTAAAATCATTGCTAATAATGAGTTTTTTATTAATTATATATTTAAAATAAATTATCTAACAATAATTTATTCTTTTCAGAAAAAGTTTTCAAATTAATAAATTTTTATCATAAATCATAGTTTTGACTGATATTTAATTGATTTGATAACAAATAGTAAAAAACAAACTTATTATCTATTAATTCAGAAATTAGAAAAAATTTAATAAATTTTCAATAAATAACATTTTTGACTTACAATTACCAAAAAGTTATAGTTAAGACAATCGGTACTTAGTTGTTAATTCTTTGTAATAGCTATGAATTTTTAAAAAAAAACTATGAACTCACATCTACACAGAACTGAATGATCGTTATATGAGAAAATTATCGACTTTTATATAACAATTCTGAGGAAAATTTGTGAAAAAATAAAAACCTTGTTTTAGTTATTATCTCATTTATTTTAAATGTGATTTTGAATTTATTGTATTTTCTTATTTATCTTTTACCTTTTGAAAAAGGTGATGGCAATGGCATAATTTGAAGACATTAAAAATATATTTCAAAGTTCAAGTAAATTTAATTTAAAAATAAAGGAAGTGTAACATATTATAATATTATAAAGTTCAAATTTTCTGTAAACGAGATTTAAATTGCTCATAATTAATTAAAAAAGTTCAGCTCCTAAAAGGAAAATTTAGAGCTAAATTATTAGTATAAAATCGGCAGGAAAATTATTTCAAAATAAGTTAGCATTTTGGTGGAAAGTTTCAATGGTTAGATTGAAAAACGCAACATTAAATAGTATGGCTCGAACACCAAACACATGGGATAATTCAGATGGGGCGGAGGAATTCGAAGTAGATTCAACTTAGGTGTGGATTTAAAAAATAAAATTTATTTTTTACATTATAAATATTTTCATTTTTTTTCTTTTTAGCCACAACCGTAAATAATCAATGGCATGATTATAAAGTCTTTATTGTTTCAGTTATCCATTCTTTCGTAGAATCAATTACTCTGCTTTCAGTGTTTTTGTAAACCAATTGATTATTATGACTCGTAAAATATATGCGAAAAATGTAATATTCGATTTAATGATTACCACCCCTCATTTAAAACGATTGCTTTTAGACCTTCGTCAATTATGCATTCGCATGACTTTACATATTTCTATGTATCAAAAAAATTTAAAAATTGACTGTAACCGATGTAAAGTAAGTTACTATATACATATGTAAATCTTACTTTTTTAAAATAAAATAAATATTTTGAGTTGAACTTTGTTTTGATTTCTTTAAACTTTATACCATTATTGGAAACTTTTTCTGGAAATTTTCAGAGCCAGTTTCCAGTAATGGTATAAAGAACTCTTCTTATGGATTTGGCTTGGACGTCTGTCCGTCCGTCACACCCTTTATATTTATTAAGGAAAATTTTCTTTATATTAATAAAGGAATTTTACAAGTTCATTATGTTAATTAAAGGATTTTAAATTATCTCCCATAATAATAAAAATAGTTAAAAATTAAAAAATTGCCTAATAAAATAGCCTCTTACATTGTGAAAAAATGTTTAAAAAATCCTATAAAATAGTCGGGTATACTGTTGAAATAAAAAAAATTATGAAAATTTTAATATTGAAATATAAAAATTCTTTGGCATCTGCCACAATTTGTAAAATAATATATTATAACGAAGTTGAGTTGCATAAGCCGTAATTGCAAATAATAACGAAATAGAGTGGCATCTGCCTGTGATGACTAAATAATATCGGAAATTAATGTAATCGAGTGTAATCCTCCGTTAATATCCTATAATATCTAAAAATAAATGTGAATTGAACGATCAAATCAAACGGCAAAGTCAGATATTATGACCGTTTCGATCTTGTTTTTTGTTTAATTTTAAAATATCAAAACATCAAACATAAAGTTTACATTTAAAAATCAATACGAGAGCATTCGAACATTAAATTAAGAATATATGTGTTTAACTCAAACACACTTTTCGCGTTACTCTAAAAATTATGATCCAAAACAAATCAACAATTATTTTATTCATAATTCATAGAAATAAAATCAATGTATACATGATTTAAATATAATACATCATATAATAAACTTTTATAACCAGTTTATGTAAATTCGTTTGATTATAATAAATAATTCATAAATGGTTTACAAAAAAATTCATTTACATCACAATTTACATCACGGATTCAAAAAACGAATACAATTCAAATATTTTAATATCAAGAATCGATAGACTTTAAACTGATTAATAAATAGTATTAACAAATTGTTAGTTAATTCGATTTATAGGCGAATATTCTTGATAACGATTGCCTGATTTCGGGAATGTCCTGAATGTATGGCCAGAGGTATGGACACAGCGGATCCACTGCTGCTGTACTTGGCATCAGTCACTCCAGTAATGCTTGTGTGCGATATTGAATTCTGTTCAGTCTTGCCATTCGTGATGAAAGAGCATTTCACGAGAATAATATGACCAGTTTGTTGGCACCATTTAATTATTCTTCTCCTTAAGCCTGTGGGCGCCGCTAACGTGTAGATAATTGGATTGAGAGCGCTATTGATGGGCAAAACAAACACAACGACCCACGCGTATACGTTCGCTACCAATACAATACAATACATATTAAAACGCTATCAGATATTCAAGTTAAACGACTTTTTGCTTTTATATATTTTTTGTTAGTTAGTGTTCGGATTAATTTCTTTTTACGAAATATCCAACTATTAGCTTAATGTATAGGCAAATAAGCACAGAAGCACTAAAAATTCATTTATTTATAGAAAACTTTTGTCATAAAAAATCTATTTTGCTTTTTATGATGTGTTTGCATAAGTTTCGCAAATATAACTTAAAACGTCATTTGCTAAGTATTTCAAGTTTAATTTAGTGACTGTTTTATCGCGAGACGGTTTAACAGAAAAACAATATTTCAATAAAGTTTAATTAAAACTGAAAACAAAACAACAAATCATGCGATCTTTCAATGCGTTATTTACATGATATGGGTGTCTGTGCGAGAGCCAGGATTTTGATGATCACAATCGGTATCCAACACAAGCAATCGGTGACAACAATGCCAAAAAATCTGAGCGCCAGTATTGCGTCTTCATTTTTTCGTCCCAAAAATACTGGTCGCGCTTTTTTTCTGTCCCTTCTTATGACGTAAAACATTCCAAAATATAGGGTTATTATAAGTAAAACCTGAAAAATAAACAAAAATAATCTTTAACGATAGCCTGCTTTTATTTCTTGATTTTTTACTTTCTATTAGTTGTTTCTACATTATTTTATTTTTCGTCTGTTGGAAAAGAAATAATAATAAATCCCATTTATATTTTTAAAGATGAAAAATTCAAAAATATTTTAACGTTAAGTGGAATTTTTCTTTGAGTTAATTAAAACTAATTTCTTAACATTAAATTTAGTAATGAACTTTAAATTTAAATAAAGATGGGATAAATTGAGCTTAAAATGTGATTTCTCGTGAATTTTCTTCTTATTTAAACAAATATTTAAATTTCCTTTCTATTCTCTTAAAATTTATTAATTTAAAGGATATATAACTCACTTATTAAATTATACTCATTGATACTCATTAATTATACTATTGTACAATTTATGCGAACCAATTAATCTAATGAAACAATGACTAAATAATAAATACTGCAGAGCTATATAGTATATACCATAATAATTTATCCCTTTAATATCAAAAATTATTTTTTGAAATATTTTTAAATATATTAAATGTTAAAAATTCTTACAGTACTAAATATTTATAATAAAGTCATAAAATATATATTGAAAAATATACGAATGATTCAGTTTAAAAGTTTTGTGCACACATTTTTATAAACTTATTGGATCTGATGATGTGATAGAGTGCTATCACGAAATATTATCCACTATTCAAACGGAATTTCGATATACTGTCCAGTAAGCAAAAATTAAAACTTAATTAATAAAAATAACGGACAGCTCACTATGGATATATTTAAAGTCATAAAAATCTAGTCATAAATAATATATCATTTTTTCCGAAATATCTATTAAAAAACTAAATTATATTTATATAAATTTGAATGTACTACTTTTAATAACTATTTCTAATACATATAACGTAAGTTACATCTAACCAATTGGGCTCATATTACAATATTGATTGTCGAAACTAATCTTTATAGTTATCTTTATCGATAACTTATGATTGTATACCGGTATATGTAACTTAGTAGTCAGCGAAACACTTATAAACGTTGATCGCTATAAATTTGAAGTCTCGACGGAAATGATAGTAGAGTTCGCTATTATATTATTGGAAAAGCGTTTCTTAATATAATAAATATGGATAACAAATAAGTTAATAACTTACTGCTGGAAAGTTAATACCAAGAAATACTAGCGCTGAGTACTGCCATCCGGCCATATAAGGCTCGTCGATATGAAGAGGAAAGCAGAGGCCATTTGAGGCATAAAATACGTTTTCGCCAATTGTTGACCAGTGCGCCATTGGATATAACGCCAGAACACTTGCCATTAACCAAACAATACCGAGATTTACTTTGGCAGCCAATATGGTTACAACGCGAAAGTTTGCTGTTATGCAGCGATATCTTTCTATTGTGATTAGAGCTAACGTGAACACTGAAACTTGAGAAGAAAGCATTGCCATAAAACCACATATACTACAGCCCCACGAAGACGTCCACGAGAGCGCGTGGCGACGATAATTGTCTCGAAATGCTAAATCATGTGCACCGATAGCGCATAAATAGATTCCCATCAATAAATCAGCGGCTATTTTCAACAGTTTTTAATATCGTTAGAATGGAAACTTCGAGGGTTTTATTAATTATAGTATTTTGTAAAGTGTGGTTAAAAACAATATACTTTTCGATAAAACTTCATTTTTTAACTTATGATCATAATTTTTTTTCAGTATAGATGAAAAAATTCACATTTAAATTTAAATTGCTCTAAAAATTTAAATCATACTTTCTTGCTATGAAGAAGTTTATAAATATCATTACTTAGTAAAAAACGAAAATTCACTTAAATTTCAATTTACAAATTTTTATCTAAAAGCTACTTATATATTTATTACGGTAACTGTTATTCATATAAAATCAAATTTCAAAATTTTAATATTTACTGTAGAAATGGGAAATAAGTCAAAAATTATTTTATATATTTATTTATATTATCTATTATTGAGTTTAACTTTTAACATAATTAATCTTAAGAATAATTTAATACCCGATAAATTTTTAATAAATAGAGAAAGAACAAGATCTTCTTTCTTGGAGAGAGATCTCCAAACGAGTACGACTACGTTTCCAATACAAGTAATAAGTGCCACAATCCATACCGAGTACCGCAATACAGGTAATACTAAAAGGTGTTCTGCTGACGATAAGCCATCAGTGATGGGACGACAAAGCCGTACACGAGGAGCGTATGAACAGTAACGAAATTTGCTAAATTGTCTGTAAAAGAAATTTTTTAATTGCTTTAATATCTATGTATTACTGTTATTTTAATGAAGACAGCAATTTATTCAAAATTAAATTTTTTTATAGTATGTATTATAAACAAAAAGCATAAATTAAAATATTATTCATTTATTTAAAAAATCATTTGGTAAGTGAATGCGAGTTTCGGACCTAAATTAGAATATCTAATCTATAAAGTGTTGATTATTAAGTATTCATCGCTACTAAAAGCAAATTTCAAATGGAAACATCAAAAATTGAATTCAGTAATTGACCTTTAAATTCAAAGTTAATAGAGTTAAATATTCGCTTATGATTACAGATGTACTCACAAATGTTCGAGCTTTAGACATGAGGCGAAATGAACCAAATCAATGTTGTCGATAGTGATTCCTCTCAGATCTCTGCCACAAAACAGTAAAAACTTTAGTCTCACATATAAACATATTTGGTGTTACGAATTGGAATGGATCGCAGCTTGCATTCACTTTAATCACTTAAGTACAAAGATCTTGTAAGAGTACTGTAAGAGTACTGTAATACTCACAGAGATCCTAGTGATGATAAATTGTGAAATATTAACCTTGGAAGCCAACGCATCTTATTATGCTTGAGATCCCTATTCGTAATAAAAAGGATGTGTAAAAATATGGTTAAATATCGTAAGCTTATGTATAAAATATGATGACAATGAAAATAAAATCAAATCAATGATAAGAGTTTATTTGGCAGAAGTAAGCAAAACTAATAAAATAACAATAGTGTGAGAAAGTGGCTTACTTTTCGCTCAAATAACGTTAACCGATATTTTATTTCGTACTCATAAAAAATAATCTAATATTACCACTGTATTCAATAAATTAACAATCATATACTATAACGGTTTTATTATGTTAGAGCGAACTTTTTTGCTTATTTTAAGCTTACCGTTAGAAATATAATTCTATAGATTAAACAAATTGAACGGAAAATTTAACTACAAATTGTGTATTAAATGGTCTAAAGTCTAGACTGATATAAATGTCATAATATAAATGTCAATCTATGAGCTGGTGTTTTAATCTCTACTAATTTATTAGACGAATCTACTTTATACAGAATCGACTCAAATTCTTTGTAAATGCTAATTATAATTGACATTTTTATTAACGCGATTAACGCTTTATTTTATTATTTATTATAAAATTGATAGAAATTCATACTTTCGAATATTTTTATTTGATATAATTTAAAATTAAAAATTATGAATATTCTTCAAATTTTAAATGATTAAATTTAAGTTCAAATCAGGGTGTCTCACGGTCTGTTGTTCTGGGGGTCTCATTTCGACATTTCAGAGGGGGATTTAAGCCACAATTTTTTGGCCGTCATATCAAATTTTTTTCCGAATTTATTTCCGAATAAACCACGCCCTCGAAAAACTCTACGAATTTAAACGATAATTTTTTAAAATTTTGGTAAAAATTTAGAGGTGTCATAAAAGCTCATCTGTTTTATGGAACTATTTTTTTCACTTATACCAAAAAACTTTTCAAAATGATCAATTTTTTTCGTCCTTGAATTTTCTAAATTTTAGGGGGGTGTCCAACTTTTCGAATTTTCATGGTGGGCGTATACCCTCCCCAGACACCCTGGTTAAAATATATTAAATTATGAACTGAAACGATAATTTTATAGAAAATAAATCTATTTATTTCAAGAAATTATTATTTTATACGAAAAATTAAGTTAAATAGACCAGTAAACGGGAACCAGAAATGTCAGATTTGGCTCTGGTATTTAATATTAATTTATATTTTTTAGTAAGTTTTATTTTTAAACTTTAGAAAAGAATCAAATTTAGTAGAAGTATAAAAATATTTATAAAATCGGGTAGGATTAAAGCTTATCATGTCGGGTTTGTATCCAAAAATTTTAACGATTACTAGTCTACTTTGAAACTATAGATAACTGAAAATTTACAATGAACTTTTAATGTAAAATATCATATTTCTAAATGTAAGTAAGTAAATGCCAAATAATGTAAATAGAAATTTTCATTACTAGATTGGATTAAATAAATATTAAGTAACGCACAAAATAATACTATTAAACAGAGATCATCAAATGAGAAATTATCTTTTTACATAAGCGTCAGTAATTAAAAGATTTAATAAAAACAAAAACAGTTTCTAATTTGATGCGATGGTGTCTGACACAGTATCTATGCTTAGTATTTCTTTTCTACATTAAGAAAGTTCAAGAGAAATAACGGATTACGATTTTAATAAAGAGTGTTTCAGAAGATACTATACGCATACACGGTATACATAATTAAATTTGTTAATTTCTGGATATACTGTATCCTTAAATATTACAAATCTTACAAACAAATCACTCAAAACCAAAACTTATAATTTTATTCTTGAATATAACTTAAGTTTAAAAATCAGTTAAATATTGGATTTTATAATTTAAGAAAACACTAGTCTATAAATACTGAAACTTACAATTTAGTCAATTTCTGCAATCCATGAAACGTGTCTTCGTTGAGATCACACAAATAGTTTTCTGACAAATCCAACTCATACAGCGCTGTATTATTGTTGAACGCATACGATGATATGTATTCGATACGATTAAATCTCACGTGTCTGTCATTTAAAGTTCGGCCATATATTTTAAAATCACATAAATAATAAATTTTATTTAAAATCTATTGTTCTGTGGAGTATTATCGCAAGTTTTATCGCAGTATAGAATGTTCTAATAATGTAATCCTAACTTAAATAAAAATAAATTGAATTTATTGTTAGGCAAAAATCTTGCAAACAAAATGGTAGTGTTGTAAAACATTTATTAAATTCTAAAACATTGCAGTTTTTACAGAATTGTTGTGAGAAGAGTATCGCCGATCAAAAAAATTCAAAATCGATAGCGCCATAAACTATGGTCTATTTATAACTAATAATTATTTAAAATAAAAGATTTTAAATTGATTGAAACTTACAATGTTTTGAGCTCAGGAAGATTCTTAAAGAGAAGTCCATCGATATGAGTGATAAGATTGTTATCGAGCACACTATACACCAAAAATGCCCATAAAAATAAAAGTTTAATGCTATAATAACGCTGATTATAGTACACTATCTATCACTTACAGCCATGAAAGATGTTTTAATAGAGGAAAGTACTGACCATCAACATTGAAATGATTGTGGTCAACGACTCTGATCACCATCAATAAAAGTATGAAACAATGAAAGAATACATCAAATCGATCCGAAATTGCAATAAATCAAACCATTATACATGTATATATAAAGTTTATTTTACTTTTGATATAAAATTTATAACTAAATAAAATGTATTAAACTTTTGTTTTGATTGTTTTATAAATCAAAACTTTAAATATTGCTTAATCATAAAATGCAATTAAGACAAATAATTTTCAAAAATATAAAAAAGTCATATAGAAATCATATTAAATAATCAAACTAAAAAATTAGACAATAACGACACATTCAAAGATAGCTCACTTTTCTTAGGTTTTAATCTCTCTCTAAAAATTAAGATTTTATGGATCCAGAGCTTCTTAGTCTGGGTAACTATGGTAATTTAGTAACTTTTGCCTATGAAAGCAATAACGTTATATCAAGTCAATTTATTAATATAAGACAGAGAACACAGGAACAGACGTTCTGACGGACGGACAAATAGACGATTAGTCGAATGCATAAGCAGAATCAAAATGAACTAAAAAATTTTGCAATAGTAAAAAATTAAGTATTATTATAAAACTAGGCGATAATGTATTTGGCAAATTTAAAAACAAAATCAAGCAAACAAACAAATGGGAATCAAATTCTTGAACGTTAAAGTTCTTGAACGCATTGAAATGTTCTAAAGTCTAGATTATAAAAAAAATTTAAAATATCGATTTACTTTTTTCATTTTACTCATTTCGTTTGTATTTTTTGTTAGTGCTTTAGAAAATAATCATACAATATTTGGTTCAATGATTTTTGATGGAATCGTTAATTTAACAGTCAATTATTCTTACTAAAGTAGACTTTCATGCATTAAAATGTAAGTTTATAATCACAATATATATTTTTTATATGCAACATAACTCTTAGACTAATCCATGAACAAATTTTAACATCTAAATACAGATATATGTATTTTAACTCAAATTTTTATCGCAAAATAAAGTTTTGTAGACCACTTGGCATGAATTTTTTTATTTGGTATATTGTAAGATCTTATTAAGACATTTCCCGCATTAAACAGAACTGTTTAAATAAAAATCTTTTATCAATAACTAAACGAATATTTATTTTTGAAAATAAATTTTGGATTAAACAACTAATTATTTATTATCTGGATTTAGTTATTTATTGTTATTATTCTTTAATATTTTTATATTCAATTTTTTATGTTTAAACTTTCAATAAAAATTATTTATTTAGATATAGATTTCATTACTGACATTTAAAAAATTTTTCAGTATTAGGTAAAAACGTAATTCTGTGTAATTGTTTATTATAAAATTTATTGTCACTATAGCTAATCAACAAACAATAAATATTTTCAATAACATCATTGCAAGTTTAAAGCGAATTTGATCCGAGAAAACTTAATTTTCAAAAGCGTTCTGTTTACAACCTGTTTATATATATTTAATGGACTATAATATTTTATATTTAAGCTCAATTTCTCGTAAAGAAGTCGAGCTTATGTATTTGACCGAATATAGGTCCATTAACCCCGCATATTAATAGTGAATTTTAAACTACACAATAATAATTTTTCGTCTATTTAAATAAAAATTTATTCTTAATCTTACGTCGTTAATAAAACTTTTCATAAACATGAAAGATTTACTCTTTACTAGAAAGTGAATATTAATATTGCGTTCTTGTTTAAAGCTTTTGCCTTTTGATTGTATATATAGTATAAATATTGTTATTTCAAAATTGATTTTTATTAAACCAGTTTTTAAACGAAATTTAAGAAGTGATTATTTTTTTAAAAGAAAAAATTCTAGGCTGCAATGAGATTTTAAAGATATATGCGTCTGACAGATCTAAAACTTACAGAAGTGTTAGCGATGGCGTGTCTTCTAATGTGGATAATTCAAAGTGGGATATAATATTATAGTCCAAATACCTGTAAAAAAATATTGCATAGTATTATTGATGCATTTTTCAATATTAACACAATGTTAATGAGAAAATTTTGTCATATTTTGATTACTTCATGTTTACACAAAATTCAAAATTTAACCGTAAAAGTGAGATTTGTAAGACAAAAAAATAATAATAGAAAATTATTATGTACTGTACAGTAAAGTAAAAACTCATATTAATGTAATAATTTTTACAAATATTGTTTAAAGAACTTAATGAACTTTATGAACAGCATGTAAATAGTTTATCATTGAGAAAATCAAAGTAAATGTTTACTGTTTAAGTTCAACAAAATAGTTGTTGTAGTCTATGGTTCAGAATAGGTGACTCAAATTACTAATATTTTAAGCTCGACTACAAGAATAATTGAGTCTTTTATAATAGTTTCTTAAATTTTGATAAATTTAATATTAAAAATATTAAAGCTAGATTAGCATAATATAAAGTTATTTTAAACTACAAAGCAAAGCAGAATAATGTTTTTTTTAATAAAGCGCTACTCATCACTACATTAAACCCAACCAATCCATATAAATAACCCAAAGTACATTCATAATATTTACAGATTTTTATTAACATCATTAAAAAGATGATTAATATATAGAATATAATAATATAAAAATGTATTCAGTGATATCAATATTGAAAACTGAAAAGTAAGAATTCCATCGCAAAATTTTTTATACGTGTCCTCAATTAACACGTGTTTGGGAATATTTAGTTTAATGGATACGATAGTTCATGAAATGTTTGTGTAAGTATTATACAGTCGTAGCACATGAAAGCAATGCAGAAAAGTGTTCTTTAAGCATTGCTTTAATAAAAGCGCTTAAATGTGAGTTTATAAATCAATCTGAAAACGATCGAAACAACAATAACAACAAACAATGTTTGATGTAATAAAGTAAAATACGGACTATATAGTCACTGAACCATAAACTACTAATTATATTCTCAACACAAGTATTGATTTAGCGCAACACGTAGTATTGAATATCGTTAGTATTAACGTTACAGTACATCATAACATAACATAATAACTCACATCAGTTTCAACTGTTGGAGTCCTACGAAGTGATGACGAGAGATCGCGCGAAGTCTGTTTCCTTTTAAAGACCTAAATATTGTTTTTGTTAAAAAAAGTTTTATAATTGTAAGCTTATTGCGCAATATATTCCTCAAAACAATAGTGATTTTTGAAACGACTGAATTATTAGCTATAACTTACAAGGTCTTCAACTTTCTAACGCCAATAAACTGGTTTGGCTCTAATTCGCAAATTTGATTATTGTCCAAATTTAATGATTGTAATTCAGGATAGAGTGCTAATACTGTGCCGTTTATTCTTGTGATTGTATTATTATTAAGAACTCTGTGTTTAAATAGAAACGAATTTACTATTGATTTAATTTTAAATATAAGTTGAATTGAAATCTGCGGTCACTTACAGCTTGGAAATATTGGCACTGAGATTGTCTGGTATTTCAGTGAGATTATAGTTTTCGCAAAACACGATTTTGTCATCGATTAGATTACAGCTGCACTTACCATCCCAGAACATTTCAAACGCTGACAGCATAAACATTTAGAAAAGCAAACAGAATTCAGTGAATGCGAGCGTTAATTGAGGAATAATATGATAGTAATGCAAAGAAGAGCGTAATAACGAATCAAGAGCTTCTAAATGAGTTCATTTTAATTTTAATTTTTTTTTATTTTTACATTTGGTTTCTTCGATCATTTTGATGAGGCAATCGAAAACAAATTATTTTTTTCCTTAAAAACTAGTGATTCAAGTTTATAAAAGTTCATGTAAAAGTTTTTGAACTTATTTTTGCTTCATTGCAAAGCATAACTTATCAGAGTTAGAGTCCTAAGAGAATTTGATCAATCGATACCAAATTTAGTAAACAAACATTGGTACAAACACTTTTGAACCCGAATTTTTATCTGAATCTAAAAAAGCATATATGGATATTGATTTTTTATATGATTTTGAGTACAATATTCCATTTTAAATTACAATTGAAAAATTTTAGGCTAATCTTGTCACGACAAAATAAATTTTCATAAAATTTATTTTTAAAAATGGTAAAGAACTAACTAGACTTATTTAACAATAAAGTTGTATATTAGGAGCTCATTCATCTATTGTTTATTAGTAAAATTGAATAAAAACATTGGAAGTTGATTTAAGATTGACTTTAAAGCATGTATTTTTATGAAAAAATTAAGATGAAACTAAAGTTGGAGAAACACAATAATTTTTTTAATTACTTCTGTAGAATTTAATATCTTTTAATCTAAATAATTATTTAAAAACTATTTTAAGTGCATGTTTATTGAATTATATCTCCAATGATTTTATTACTATATTTAATATATTAAAATTTAAAGACAATTTCTTAAAAATTTTTTAGATTTTCCAAAACACAGTATTGAGCAATATTTCAGACACCTTTCAGAAACCATATAAAATTATTGAAAATAATGTACCGAATCATAAAAAACAATGTAATAAGTTAAGTATTAGAGAAAAACACAACTTATAAGTTTTCCCAATAAGATATTTACTCATTCAAGCTTATAATAAAACAACTTCAATGTCAAAAATAGCCATTGCTAGATATTTTACTGTGCATTTAGCGTTAAAATCGTCTGGAATATGAGCCTTACTATTGATTTACTGCAAGAGATTTAGTTTACAACTAATTATTATAATACCCTTTAACATTAAACATTAAACATTAAACAAAATCAAAATAAGTTAATTAATAAGGCATAAAATATAATTTTAAAAATTTTAATTAGTATTGATGTACAAAATATAATTTAAAATAGATTAAAACTTACTACAATGTCTTGGCGTCGATTCATTATTTGGTTTCGAGCCATTCGTTTGCATTTTATGGATTATGTCAAACGTGTATCCGATTCTTCCCGTATGATCCGCTAAAGAATTTTTATATTAATATTATTATCTTAAACTGATTAAATTATAAAACAATTATTTATGAAATTTATAAGTCAAATATCAAAAATTAGTTAAATTTAATTTTAAAAAGTTACATAAATCTGTTCCATAAATCAAGAATTTTGGGTGTTTGTCTCAATACACAGTGGCTTTTGGATACTTGTTTGGGATACACACCACAAACTAAAATTTAGAAATATATAATAAATATTTGGTAAAATTCTCTTTCGATTACAGTAGACTGGTATCGAAATGCTAACTCATTCAATATTCACTCGAAAACATTTAATTATAAGTTTAATATATTTATGTTAAAAATCACACGATTTATTAAATTTGTTTAATCTGACATAATACTAATTTGCATAATTTATAAAAATTAATAAGTTTAGCCTTAACTATTTCACACGACTAATAGCTTCAATTAAGCTTTATTTAGTCTAATTTATAGCTAGAAAATATTTATAAAACCGGTTGTGATCTATAACTTTTTTTATCGTAACCGGTAAAGAAGAGCTTAAGCTAATAATTATATGGTATGGTTTTGAAATTGAGAAAATTATTGTAAAAATTGAAGTAATTATTGAAATATTATTAGTTATGGAATAAAGTTGAAATTAATGATAATGTTTTGATTGGTTTGCTTGGATGGTATCAAAAATTTTATTCAATTATAAAGATTGGATTCATGATCAATAAATGAAAATTATTTTTATTTTCCATATAAATTTTATAAAATATAAACTAAACTTATAATAATATTGATTAAATCGAAAAAAATATAATTGTTTTTGGTTCGAAATCGAGTTGTAGAAACACTCGGAAGTAGTTGTTTGGAGGTTGAGTTTTAAAATTTAATTTTTAATTCAATTGAAATGGCATTGAAAATGGTTTTAGATTTCTTATGGAAATGTGTTTTACCGTAGTTTGGGGGCAATAACTATAATCGATTTAGTGCTAACATATATAACTTATAATTCTATTTTATTTATGTTTAATGAATGAGAAATGTGTTTCTTATGCTAAAATGATGAAAACATGACGTTATAATGGCATTGTGGTCACATTTCATTAACAATAATCAAAAAGAAAGTCATATTTAACGTGTAAACGTCAGCAGTGGGATCACAACTGTTACACAATATATAACTCAAGAATCACTCGCTTATGAAGGCTGTGTCCAGACTGCAAGTGTTTGAAAGAAAATATCTTAATGTTGCAACGTTTCCATATAACGTTGAAAATATATCGCGTTTACAATTTATATTTGAGTGTATTTATTAACATTACACTATAATTTATATTAATCATTATTTGTTTAATTTGTACAAACACTTTTTTCAATGTTTTTTGTTTTATGCTAAATATACAACGGGTCTGAACGTCTTTCATAACGACGTAAGCGTACGAAATTTAATATAAGTTTAATATAAGTTATTTAATAAAAGTTAAAATTATAACTGAATAATGACAGATCTTACGCACAATACATTGATTATCTACGATGAAAGGACAATACACACGTAATTAATCAGTTATAGTTAGTTATAGAAATTATAATCAAAATTAAAATTTGTTATAATATAGCTTATTTCAGTATTTAAGATGTTAGTAGTCGTTTTGAATAAACCATCTTTAAATTTATAACTTATAAGACTAAATTTAACTTTTAACATCTTAAAAATTTATTTAAAAGTTCATTAGAATTTTAAACGAAAATGTGAGGTTTTTGTTCGTATATCCGACAAAATTGTTGGGTAGGATCGAGTTCTAATACAATATTTTCGGGTCAGGTTCTTAAAAATAGATTTACAAGTCCACAGTTACCATTATAGCCATTCAGTTGCTTATTAACTCGTAAAATTTGTAAAAAAATTTTACATTTTAGCTCACTTTTAAAATATGGATTTGACCATTGACTGATTTTTGTATTAATTTTAAAATCCGTTTCAGTTTAGTAAACAATTAGCTTCACCAATAAAAATTTAGTTATGAATATACCGGTTTTATTTATTTTTTATTATTCTCAATAAATTTAATTTAATGATGCAAAATAAATTCCAATTCAATGGGCATATTAAGCAAATATATTTAATAAATTCATAATAAATAAATATTTAATTATATCAAATGAAAAATAGGTTAAAAAGAGCTAATTATACCGCAATTAAGCTCATCTTCACCATTAGGACATTCAGGGTTTCCATCGCAATGAAATAAACGATCCATACAAATGATCACTTTATCGCTTCCATTAATAAACGAATCACTACAAGGGAATTGTCCAACAGGACAAATGTCATCTGAAATTACAGAATATATGCATTAAATAACTTACAATAATCATTTATGCAAATCTCTCTCTCCCTCTCTCTCTCTCTCTCTCCTCTTTAATATAAATGCTATAAAATTAAAATAACTCTTAATTATACGAAGCCTTTGAACTTTCTTAACTTAAATTAAATTTTTCGAATTAATTTGAATTTTTAATATGAATTTACTGTTTTGTTCAATTTGTGAAATTAATTAATATTTGAAATCTAACAAGTTTTAAAGAATATAATTTATTTATATATTTTTCATAACTAAGATCAAAATAACTCGATATGCTTAATATAATATTTGTGTTAAGAAAATAACAAAAATATTTAATGTAAAAGTTTATACGCATAAAATTAATTTTGAGATATTTTGGGTTTAGTTAACGTCAGCTTTTTGTATGATGGTTTAAATTACTTTATTTAAATTTTTTATTAGTATATTAATAAATTTCATTAAACACAACATTAATAATGATCCATACAAACTAAAAATGGGTACATTTGCGATGCCAGCTGCTATTTTAGTTTTTATTTGATTTATTTTTTGATGACATACGAATGGTTAAAAACATATTTTTAAACACTTTTAAATAAACTTATCAATCAATTATACGCGAAATTATTTTTAAAAACATTAGATTCTAGCGATTAATTTAAATATTAGTTATAATAAAGAAAATACCAAAATCTATTAATTATGGCCCTATTTTTACTTGTATGACAAATAATGACATTAAAAAATAAAAATATTAATTTTTACCAGTCAACTGAGTTCAATGTTTTTCACTAAAGCAAAAAATACTGATTTTTAAGAAATCTTGGACTAAAAGTAAGAATTTTTTATTTTTCTTTAAAAGAGTTTTAAATAAGTTGGCTTTAATGCAAGATATAATAGAAAGATTATGCTATATATTAATTAAAGAAAATATTAGTAGATATTTATGCATTAAATAAAAAATTTGCTCTCGAAAAACAAATGACAGGTTAAAGAAACATTTTATATATCATTAATCAGCGATCCATTTGTAATATCACGTAATTTGCTTTATGTTATTGCTAATGAAGCTATAAAAATAACAAAATAACCCAAACCTGTGGGTCGAATAAATACTTTCAAAGTGGATAAATTAATAAGAATCATATGACAACACGTTGGAAACACCATTCATGTGCTTTTTTACTACGTCTTACGGTTAGTTGATCTCAATAATAGGATTTTTCAGAAAATAATCCTTTCTTTGTTAGTAAATTTTCAACATAAGAATCAGGACTTGAAAATGAAAATTTTAAAAATTTATTTTTTACAAAATTAATATTACTTATTTTAAAAATTAAATATAAATATAAAATTTAATTTAATTATTTTTAATTTATTATAAATATAATTAATACAAGTTTCTAAATAATTTGATTTTAATATCTTGAATAGAAGATTATAAATGCAGTTTCAGTAAAAAAAAACTACGGTAAACTTTAAAAATTAAATTTATAGGCATAAATAGGGATAAATTATAAAAAGTTCAAAAATCGCATTATTGCTTCCAAGAACTTTAATTTTGATTAATATTGTTCAAACATGCGCTGATTATTAATATAAGTTATTAATATTATTAACTTGTTCTCCTCGTAAGTAGAAAAAGCAGAAAAGTTTTAATAAATATAAAATTGTGTGTGCACTTGTATTGTGCGGAATTTATTTGCAAAAAAACTAATTTTAATAAAGTATGCAGAAAATTTCGGTATTATTGGAACACATTTTTATATATTAGTTAAAGGATTGAAGTATTGCCACAGATTTATGTAAGTCACGCTGAGTTTTAGGATTGTAGACAATGGGAATAAGAGTGCTTTCTAACTGTTAAAAGCAATAAAGTCTATTGTATTTCTTTTTCCCTCTTAAAGCGTATGTTCTTTCAATTCTTTATTTTCTTTTAATAGTAAACATAAAATATATACTAAAGTTGGGAAAAATGATTCCATCAATTTGGGCATAAAAAAGTAAATTTTGCGCTGACAGGCACAATGACCTTTTTATTACACCACTTTTCTTTTTCATGATTCACGAACTGAATTAATTGCTGCTCATAAATAACTGTGTAAATAATTAAACATAATTTGATAAATAAATATTGTCATGTCAGAGAAATATTGACGACGAAAATTGTAAATTAATGAAGATTAATGCGCGTACTAATGATTAAAACGGTTTTTAATTTAATAATACCGGATAGAATTAAAGAAAAAGTGAGTACAGTATTGAAAATTAGGTAAATTTGACTAGTTTTTAATCAGATTTGTTTCTTTTTTATTATTGCAATACCACACAGAATTTTTTTATTCATTTTTCGCTGATATATAGATTAATATACTCGCGAATCAAAATGAAAATTAATGACCCGTTAAAGTTGTCAATCTCGTTAAAGTAAATAAAGTCGCAGTGATTTATAGCTTTAAAAAGCATGTGATAAACTGCTATAAAGTTATTGCAAATACTGTAGATTTTATTAGGAGAAAAATTTTCGCAAACAAATTAACGATATATTGAGGACTAAATTTCCAAAATAGATTACCGGTTTATAAAAGCAAATATAATTAATAGTTAAAAAAAAATATTAATTGGTTCGTAAGCTGAGTAATTGGAATTAAACCTTGAATATTATTATTAGGGCAGAGATTAGTGCAGCAAAATAGAGCAGTATCTGTTACCATCAATTTTTAGTTTTGTTCACAATTACACCGTGTATTTAAAACTTTTATTTTCTCGCCCATACAAATCAATTGGAAGAATACATCCCAAAAAACTAACTATTAAATAAAACATGCATGAAAAAAATTTGTTAACTTACCGCTAGTATAGCCAATGTTTCGAAACGCTTCGGGATAGAATAAGAATAGCAATGACGCCGTTAGAAATAGTATAAATAAGAGTAATAGCGTCGAAAAAAACCAAAACAGAACATTTTTAACGATAGTCATCACCGCTATTCTAGAGTATGAGCAGCGATATTACGCGAAAAGCCCGCATCTATTTCCAAACTTTTAAAACTTTATAATCATTTATTATTTTATGCTTCACTTTTCATAAAAATTTAACGTTTAACTGTATTTCTAGCACATGGTCTAAAGCATGATTATGTGCAGAATAGTTTTAAACATCACTTGAGTCGCGATTTTATAGTCAATGATTGAGCATTTGAAATGCAGCACTGCTTTCGCTGTTTGGGTTGACTCCACTAACATATATAACATTATTACGCGTTACTAATGTTCTATCTTTTGATTGCAAAGCGCAGCTGTCGTCATACCATTGAAGAATGATGTTATTAACATCAATGATCGAGAGAACCATATTTTTATTTTATTATTTATTCTTCTTTTACTCTTTAAAAATGTGATTTCATAATTATTGAAACAATTAGGGTACATATACTGTACATAAGTTTGAGATATACGGTAATAAAGTAAGGAAGTTTTATTGAAAGTAAAAGATAAAAATGGAAATAAACAATAGGCAAATAAAAGTAGAGGCAATCAAATTATTTTGCAATATTGCAATGTTAATGTAATTACAATCGTTAATAGCAAAAAAAATAAAAACAATAATAAAACGAAATTTCATTGTTTTAACGGTAACCAATTGTTTTATAAGAACTTAGAGCGATGCGTAATCACGGAAATTATTTTATTTTAGTTGAAAACATAAGTTGCAATTTTTTAATAATTACATTTGTATTGCCATTTATACTATTTTCGAGTACAAATTTATCATCAAAATATTAGATACTCAAATTTTATTTAGGATGTGGTACTGGAAATAACATATAACATATAATAAAATATAAGCTTACATATAAACTTTAATTAAATTAATTAATGTTTAAAAAAGAGCTCAATTATCGAAATTCTATTGTAAATCTGTCAAACATTTAGCGCTAAAACCAATATTATAGCGACAATTAGATTTCTTTTTAAAAGTTGTCATCATTGGCTTTTCAAAACATTTTAAATCATTTGCAGCGCACAATTCATCAAACAATGGTAACGGATGTTTCTTAATAAAAACTGAAGCATCAGTTCCCTTAAAACCAGTAAAAATACTTGACGCGAATTGTCTAACACTAGAATCATAGTGTCGAGTGTGAAACGACGCTTCGAATAATAGCGTAGAAATTGCGTTACAATGTTCCGGATCGTCAACTTCGGGCAAAAATATTCCGCTACCAATACTAACGCCTTCCGAATCAAGTAATATATCACTGAATTTGTGATCTAAAAATATTTGTCTTAATAGACTAAGAATAGCGATCGAAGCGTTTGGCAATGTTTGCAGCGATATTGTCGAAAGTCTTTTGATGAACGCCAAAACACGATTCTTTGTCATATCTTTCTTTCGTTTAATAATCATCGAATTAACGCAATTAATTACCGCTCGTATATCATCATCAGGTGTGCTAACATTATTGTTCAGAAGAATGCAATAAAGATGACTATAAAAGCGTTGAAAATCGATGTTAAGAGCGTTTCCTTCACCAGACAGTATCGTAAATATAGTTTGAAGCGAATGAAGACACTGTCGATCGTCTAATAGGTTGTCTCGCAGCAGACTATAGAGAACTGTTATTAAATCATCGAAAAATTCGATGTTAATTAAATGCGCAAACTTTGACAGTCCTTCGAGAACAGGTGATAATATTGCCTGAAACCATTTTCTATCATTTTCGTCGCCATTAACCACCACTTTTTTCTTTAACAATCGAAAATAAGTGCTAAATACTTGATTAAGTATTTGTGTGTGAAAATCGAGTTTTCTCGCGTGACTTTCGGTCGCTTCAGTTTCAAGCAATTGATTCTCTAGTTTTTGCATTCGTTTATTCCTTTTTCGCTCTTTTCGTGACATCATATTCAGTTTATTTCGAATCTTACTCATGTCTTTTTTACTCGTTCCGTCTTTTAATTTAATTTCTTTTATTCTCAAAAACAGAAACGCATTCAAAACTTTTGGATAAATTTTATAATTTCTTTCCTTCACTAACTTTGCGGTACATTTAACCGCTTCTAACGAAACTTCGCCCAATTTATCAGTTTTGTACAATTTCGCGATCGCTTCGTAACAAATATCCGAAATTTCTTTATACCTATTACTAGCCATTAACGGAACCAATATCTCAATTATTTGCGCGCGAAAATTAAAGTGTGGATGCGTTGTAAGCAAATCAGAGAAACATTTTGCGCCAATTATTGCCACTCTTTGTTTCGCTTTCTTCGACGTTAACATGTCGTCGTAAAAACTAGATTTCTTCGATTTCTTTCCTTTACTAACGCACTCAACCATTCGTTCCAATCTTAACAAATACAGTCGATATAACTGTATTAAACTTTTCTCGTATTCTCTCAATCGTTTGGTGTCTTTTTTCAGTTTAAAATTTTTTCTCTTATTAGCTATAGTCTGGTCGTCTTCTTCGTTAATCTTCTCTTTCACTCTATAATGTGGTATTATATCGCGAAACACTTCCAAAGCAGCGAACGCCACAATTTTCTGTATCGAAAGAAATATCAAACCATATTCTTTGTCATTGCTTTTGATATCAAACATAGACAACAATTCACGCAATTTATTGATATTAATCTCCGGATGAGATATAATAGAAGTGGATATAAGCGCCACACGAGCTTTCAGTTCTTCCAACTTTCGATTCCGTTCGGCATATAATTCAATCAAACTCTTTGATTGAAATTCATCGATATCTGCGACATCACAACTCTCACCATTTTCTGAATCATTAATGTGATTAGTTTTCGCTTTATCGCTATTCTGTTGATTACCAGTGATGCGAGTGTTGTCATTCTCACCCATTTTCGCCTTTTTAAATGTATTTCTTGGGATGCGTTCATAATTACGTAAATCTTTGTCGTCTTCGTTGTTATCGAGAGCCCAATTCGGTCTCTTATTCGTGTTATTATTTCCAGTGTTTTTAATTCGTTTCAATTCTTTGTTGTCCATCATATCCATGATGTCGTTCACATCAAACTCTTCATTATTTTTATTATTTTCGTTATGATTACGTTTACTATTAATGGACAGTTGTATCTGTTGTTTCATTCGTGACTCCATATATGGCGAAATGAATTTGCTCTTTGATTTAACCAACTTTTGTTTAATTAATTTGTTGTTTGTTTTGTTTTTCACTTTAACCAAATTTTGTTTAGATTTTATATTAAGTTTCGATCCCTTTGAGTGCTGTCTTCGGCCTAACTTTCGATATTTATTACCCATTTTTAAATGAATTGATTAAATCACACAAACTTATCGATAAATATTACTATTTGTACGCTTAATGACGAATATTACTCGTGTTTTCGTTAACCAAAACACATGCTTTAATTAAATAATTATTATGTGATATAAATCACTCCATCTATTATTAGTCAAGAAAATAATTTCAAATTTTACCATTAGATCTACTTTTTTTGAATAAATGTAAAAATTATGAGCAAAATTATAATATGAGTTTGTTCTTCTTAGCCATTAGTGATAAACATTTACATTTGACAATCAAATTCATAGTTTTTCAACGGCTAAAAATTTTTAGATTTATTATTTTTGAAAGAATATGACACATTTTTTGATAAAATAAAACGATTATTGATTATATATTCGCAAAACATTAACTACAAATAAGTTAATTAAAATACAGTAATAAATGCGTTATTGAATAATCGATTTAACGCAACAAAATGTTGTTTAATTGTGGTCTCTATATATGGTCACTAAATCTGGTCGTCTTCAAACTTCGGCGCAATATAATTGGTTTCTTTGCGATTCTTTCGAATTAATTCGCGAACTTCGGCCAAATATTCCCAGACTGTACGCTCTTTTGGCATATTATCAATAGTTAGCAGAATATTCTTCACATACTTTTCAGCGTCAAATTCTTCCGCTTCTTTAATCTTAGACAACAGTTCTGCGCGAAACATCTTCTCTTTCGACACACTTTTCTTTAAAGCGAGTTTCTTAAGCAAAGTTTCATTCTTTTTTCTCCATTTTGTTCGCTGATGTTTCTTCATTTTTCTATGTCTAACCCATATTAAGTGCGTAAATGCGTACGGATTTTTAATCCTCTTGTAATCGGTTTTGTACTCCAAATCACGAACATTATCAGCGGTTGGACACTGTTTTACTTTTTCGTTTTCGATGTTCGACTGTTTTGGTTTAATTATTAATTGATTTAAGTTCGGAAGAATAATATCTCGCAATGAGTTGTTATCGAGTGGTGAACCGATTGGTAACCGATTTTGAGGCAAAATATTGCCAATTATTATGGGAGTGTTATTGTTGTTAACTGTTAACCATTCACTTAATAGCAAATTGTTTACATTAAATCTATTTGTTTGTATGTTTTGATAACCATTATTGCAATATTTGCGTGAAAAAGTGATTAAACACGCATTTATTTTGTTAATTTTTAGTATTGAAAATATTTTGGTTAACATCGCGATTATATAACCATATAAACACTAATCAAATAATAATAACATAAAACACGTGCGAAATAGAGCTCTTTTTAAGGCAACCTATTAGTTATAAATAAAGCCCGGAAATCATTTTATTTTCTAATGTGAGAATATTGAATTTAATATTTTCTTTAAAACAAAAATATTCAATATATATTTGCTAAAAAAACTAAAATATTTATTTATAGAATTTTTATTTTACGGTTTTTGTTAATTTTTTTATTGTTTCTATAAAGCAATTCTAAATTAATCTTAATTGTACGTTAATGAATATGGTATTATAGTTTATGTAAAATAATGAATAAATATTGAATAAAAACTTTAAAAATATTTATTTACATTTTGGTTAAAATTTTTAATTATTTATACCAATTCTAATAATTAATTTATTCATTTTATAAAAATTTTGTTATTCTAAAACTTTCCAAACTAAATTGTGTTATAAAAATGGCGGGGTCTCAATAACTCATCAAATTTGAATCACAATTTCTCAAAAAGTTAAAAATATCTAAAGAATATTTTATATATTTTTAAATCCAAAATATTTATTTATATTGATTTATTAAGTCTATAAATCAGCATATATTTAAAGGTATAACTAAAGGGCGAATTTTCCGGGGCTAAAACTATTGAAAACGGGAGGAAACCGGTAAAAAAATGTATTAAAAACGGGAATGGATTAGGGAAATATTATTTTTTCAAGAAGAAAAGTTTTACAAAAAATTGAATTTTATATTATGTATTGTAGCATTTTAAAATTAACTTTTTGGCATAATTGTAAATTTTTAATAAAATATTTCGAACTGTAATGATGTGGTTTAAGACACAGATTTTAGACACTTTTGTCTTAAAATTAATTAAAGACGCGTTTAGCTGTCGAAATATTTTATTGAAAACGTTATATAATTTAGAATTTTGAATAATAAGTTAACTGAACTGCTTTTGCGTTATAATATTTTTCTATTGCTGTTCAGCTTAAGCGCGAAACCAAGACTAGTAATATTATAAATTTTCAATAATACAATGAATGCTGGGGTTAAGCCCCGCCTCAATATAAAAACGGTTTAATACCAATTGAACATTATATAAATTTAAATATTATAAATAAAGTTATCATTTTTAATGACAGCCACGTGGCGTCATCTAAGAACATTTAATGAACAAAATATTTATCAAAATAAAGAAATTTCTGAAATATGCATTCATTATTTAAAATTTTAAAAGTTTTGGAGCTATATTCGATGGTTCTGTATTATACCGGCCCCAATGTTGTAAAGTAGAAATTTTTATATTGTTCCTTTAGAAAAAGTTTGATAGAAAAAGAAAAATATACAGTAAAACCTATATTAGCAAATATATTTAAAAATTTAATAACAAAACCAAATTAACTCTAACCATAAAGTAACATAAAAGACTACCAAAAAATAACACCTAGCACTAAGCTAATATAACCTAACTTGACCTAACCTAACCTACCTAACCAAATCAAACCTAACCTAACCTAGCCAAACCGAAACAAACCTAGCCTAACCCAATCCTAATCTATCCTAAAATTACCTAACTTAACCTAACCTTACAATCGGAAATATGTATGCAATAATGCATAACATTATCGTAAAGGAAATTGATTATTGCGCTGCAAATAGTAAATTTTTGCATATTAATTATTAAGAAACATATTATTTAATTCTTTTTCATTGTTGCCAATTATTGGAACTTTTATTGGAACTATAATACTGAAACAATATTTAATATATTTCTCACTAAATTCGATTTAATTATAAAATAGAATAATGTACCAATAATAAAGATAAATTAATTAATAATATGTTATAACATTAAACGTGTTTCTTAATAATTAACATACAAAAAGTTCCTACTTGAAGGGCAGTATTCAATTATACACATTATAATGTGTGATGCGTACATTATAACGGCTTTTTAAGCTATGTGGAGACAATCGTTTAATACATGAAAACCATAGCATCCTCAAAGAGGTAAAACCACTTTTAAGTATTGTAAGGCTTAATGCAGCCATTATATAATGTCCGCAACTAATCAGACATTTAGAAGAAAGAGACAAACTGTTATGTTCAAATGATTATACAACAAAAAATGTTCCTCTAGGTTCGAAGCACTGTTATAGGCGGGGATGGCGCCGCCCTATCACGTAATTTCACGCTATATTTGACCAATAGAATGCTATGTTACTAACCCAAGCGCATGCGCAGTTGGTCCATAGCAACCATATGCCACGCCCCTAGCAACGCCCTGTCTACTTCAAGAGGAAGCCCAACCCATAGTAACCAATACAATTACAAGTTAGATATATAGACTAAGTAACCTATACTATTCTATATTAAGACCTATATTACTGGGTTACATTAACAAACTTATACTCATAGATAGCGATATATAATTTCTAGATTAACATAGGATGTACTAATAATAAATGTTTATATTATGAACCAATTAGGATTATTAAATTATTTAAGCATTTTTTGTTTTTAAAAATATTTTATTTCGTAATGTAATAAATTGATTATTTGTGGTTAGGTTGTGGTTAAAACACTGTTAAGGGTTAGGATGGGGTATCCTTTGTGTTAGAAGAGTGTTTTTGTTCGTATTGAGTCCAAGTGTGTTAAGATGGAGAAGTGATTAGTCGGGATAGAAATTATATTGTGTCCAGATAGGGGTCAGGGTTGGTTTTTTTGGGTCTAAATGGGGGTATATGAGGGTTCGGTCTGTAGGGATGTCTGGAATGGTTCCGAATATGGGGTCCTTTATAGGTCTGGATGGGAAAAAATAGGGTTCGGGTGGATCTGGATGGATCCAAATGGGTTCGGATCTTTATTTATTGAAAAATATATAAAGATACAATATATGGCACGTGAATTAGCACATTTGGGAATGTATAGTAAGTAACAAAAATGTAAATATTGTTATATGAAGAATAATTGTATATAATTAAATCGTATAAAAAAAGTGGTAACTATAACTAGTGATGAACTGGCTTAGCGTTGCCGTTGAGGTCAAGCTATAATGCCAGAATAGGCTATAGAGATTGAGGCTCACCACCGAAGGAAAACCCGATCTCAAAAATCTAAAGAGCCTCAAGGTGGTTATCGTAAAATCTTTGAGCAATATAGAAAGCTGTAATTGTAGCGACATCCCAAAAGTTCATATATCAAAAATTTAAATTTATTTAAAACAATAAAATAAAATTTACCGGCAGAGGGATATCCACTGGAGGGTCTTCTGTGGCTATTAAATCCAGTTCATTTGCCAAAATTGGCACCAAAGAGTATTCTTACCCGGGTGTGGGCGGGTTGAATAAAAAACCGGTTTCATTCATGGCTAGCGCGGTGTTGGCGTTTACACAGAACGCAGCTTCTAAATAAAAATATATCACTGAGAGCAGATCCCATGTGTTATCATTGATCTTTATTATATGGAGAACTAGGTTATCAACGATATCGAAATCATCGAGATCCAAGATATCCAATACCGGATTACCGTCAGGTAAAACAAATGCCGAAGCGACCAGTCGGCAACAAAATTGTGAACCAAGTTTGATGTGTTGAAATCACAATCGAAAACAATAAACAATTTCGATTCAAACAAAAATTTACTTTTGAAACAAAAAATGAATGTGACAAGTGTTTTGAAATACAATGAAATTGAAACACTTTTAATGAGTGTAAATGTGTGACCCTTTTTATATGGAGACAAAATTGAGCGGGAAAACAATGAGTGCTGCAAAATTTAGAGGTGTCCTCTAGGGGTACAGCTCCCCCGACCAAAAAAAGCCACTCTTTGTTGATTTTGATTTTTTTGTCGTTCCTCTTCTTCCGAGAGTTGAGCCTCGTAGATCTCTGGTTCGTCGGAGTGAATGGTTTCCCATTTCTGTCGGTTCCAGTCTGGAGATTCCTCGCTTTCGAATGATCGGACGAGTCTGCGTAACGCTTCGGGCGCGTTATAATTGGCGAGAACGTTCGTATCGTCACATTTACGGGATATTGGGTAGTTGGTCATCGTTGCTAACGCCTGGATTGTTGTCTGCGTTGTTGTTTGCGCTTTTGTTCTTGATGCTGCTTGATTCCATTTTGAACTGAACTGTGAGCTGACCTGGCCTTCGAATGAGGAAAGTTGAGACCTCTTATGTTGTCCTTGAAAGTGCTGATTTTGTAAAGATACGTTTCACATGCATAGAAACGACTCCTGGGTTGAGTTGATTGGTTACGTGTTCTGAGAACTGTTTTGAGTGATTTAATTTGCTGTGACTGTTTCTGGTGTCAAAAGAATTGTTTTTGACTCTTTGGCGTCATTTGAAATGGTTTCGTTTGAAATTCATTTCAAATTCGTTCACTGTTTTTTCGTTTATTCTCACTGGAGTAAAATTATGCACAGAATACTAAGTTTCAGTACGCAATACGTATGGCGCCAATAGATATGCGTGTAATGAGTCAAATTACGATTCACGTATTGGCAGAGTAAATTCTCTATCGAACTGACGTCTTCACAAACAGCTCAACTGACAATGGACTCAATGGTTCCGCAGTATTTAGCAATCTGGACGTTGCGTGGAGTTTCTGCCAGTTTCCTCTGCATCCGGACAGCGTCTAAATCACAGAATTTGTGGTGTCTAAAGGTCAGTTCGAGTTGCTAATGCTTCCAATGGGGCCAATGAACAGTTCGAGAATCTTTCAACGCAAAATGAGACGCATTCTTGGAGACCTCCTTGAAGTGGAATCGCCCAGTTTATCGACGATATACTCGTCCACACAGAAACAATCGATGAACACATCAAACTCTTGAAAAAAATTCTCGATCGTTTATCCCAGGAAGGAATCAAACTGCGACGAGAAATATGCAAGTTTGTGTCAAAAGGTGAAGTCAAGCCATCAGAGGACAAAATCAAGGCAGGGAAAGAATTTCCACAACCAAAAAACGCAAGAGATGTCAAATCATTTGTTGGTTTTGCAAATTTCTTCAGAAATTTCGTGCCAAAGTTCAGCAAAATCGCATCGAGTTTCACTCATCTGACAAAAACAAATGTTGCGTTCCTCAAAAATCAACAGCAAGCCTTCGAAGAACTCAAACGAATCCTCATTAAAGCACCAGTGCTAACCATTTTCGATCAATCACTTCCAATCGTCCTCACCACAGATGCCAACGGTTGCGGTCAGGGAGCAGGTCTCACAAAAAAACGATAAAACGGCGACGAACCAGTCATCGCCTACTGGTCGTGAAAACTCAATGAACACGAGGCGAAATACAGTGCCCCGTAATGGGAGTGTTTAGCTATTGTTAAAGCAATTGAGCACTTCCATGCGTATGTTGATGGCATCAGATTCAAAGTCATTTCCGAATGTTCAAGTCTTCAATGGCTCTTCAGTGTCAAAAACCCAAACTCCAGACTTTTTCGATGGTCCGTCAGACTCAGCTTTTTCGACTTCAAAATCTCCCGTCGACCTGGAAAATCAAACAAAGTTGCAAACGCACTCTCGAGACACGCAATTCTGCATTTCACAACTCACAAATTTATTGACAATCAACATGAGATCGCGGACTATGAGTTGCGAAAACCAATTCTCATATATAGCTTAACGTTCGTCATAATTCAAGGAAAAGACAAGGTTGTCGGGCCGCCATCGGAAATCTCATACACAATTCAAAAATTTCACGACGAAATGGTACATCAAGGCATCGAGAAGACGGCACAAGCAATTCGTGTTCATCACTGGTTTCCAAATCTCGATCAACAAATTGCTTCACACATCAAGAGTTGTTACACGTGCCAAATCGCGAAACAACCAAACGGTTCACTTGAGAGACTGTACCACCCAATACCAACTCCAGAAACACCGCGTGAAATCTGGGCGTCCGATTGTATTGTCACGGGGTCAGAGGCGAACCAGACGGCAGTGAAATT
The DNA here is from genome assembly GCA_034698025.1 of Phthiracarus crinitus. Classification (NCBI taxonomy): domain Eukaryota; kingdom Metazoa; phylum Arthropoda; class Arachnida; order Sarcoptiformes; family Phthiracaridae; genus Phthiracarus; species Phthiracarus crinitus. The sequence goes on from JAQGAW010000059.1 coordinate 32,873, forward strand.
TATCATCACTGTTGTGGATTTGCATTCACGCTCCGTTTGGGCAAATTCAGTCAAATACATCACCACTGAGGCAACGATTGGGGTGTTGAAAATCATTTTCAATAACATTGGAGCACTTAAGGCACTCCTGACAGACAAAGGAACCAACTTCGCATCAAAACGTTTAAAAAATTTCTCACATGCAATCAAAATCGAGTCAAACACCTCTTCACGCCGCCACATCGAAGCCAAGCTAATGGTTTCCGTGAAGAACAAATAAGTCAATCATAAATGGACTCAGAACCGCCTTTATCGACAACCCAAAGGCAAGATGGTCATAATTGTTTCATTCGGTTGTCAATAACCTCTACCATTAAGTCCATGACGTCACGGGCTTCTCAGCTGAGTTCCTTCAGTTCGGAATTGTCTCGGAAGTTGTCACTGCAGTTCCTGTTGAAGAGGCGAGACAACTGGCATGGAAACGATCACGTGAACGACAGACAGAAACGCAACGAAAGCAAGCCCTGACAAAAAAAATAGGAGACGCAGTTCGCTATCGATTGCCGCACAATCATCCGGAGCTCGGAAACAATCTCAATCCCCTGAAGTGGGGGCCGTGCCTGATCTTTGAAAAGGTGGGACACGAAACGTTACGTTTCCAGCAAATCGACATCACTGACAACCTAACAATTATGGCGCACAGAAAATGATCAGTCAAATAGAATCGATAACAAATTTAGAAATTAAATGCGAGCCAAATCACTTGACACCACAGTCAGTCACTGAATTGAAAACAAAATGCGAAAATGTGTTTGAATCGAATCAAATTGCAAATGAAACGACTGAAAAAACAATAATTCATTTGAAACAAAGCGAAACAATTCATTTCAGTGAAAAACATTTGTTATCAGACACGAAGTATGAAAACCTTGCACTTCAATCAATAACACACTCAATAAATCATCTTTTCCCAAATCAGTTCACAAAATCAACAAACAAATCAAACGAATGAAAATCAAGTGACAAAAATGCAAACAAATGGCTCAAAAACATTTTTGCGATCGCCTGTGTCATTGAGTTACTCAATTCTTTCACACGAGAACACAAAAGCACATTCAAGGGCACTGTCACAAATCTGGTTTTCCCACATTCACACTTCACAACAGCAAAAAGTTTTAGTCAAACAAGTCACTCCAAATTTTCATTCCAATTTCAAAATGGCGGAAAAATTATCCGACTACGATGAACAGAACGCAGAAATTCAGCGCCAATCCGATGCTTATCGCGCTGAAAATCAAATGCCTCATGTGGTGGGACTCACGAGCTCACGTGCTTGGGGGGATCGAAATCTCCATCGGCACGACCCGAGAAGACAGACACATGAGTTGAATGACTCATTCCATAGCGAGACATCCGAAGCATGGAAGGCTCAAAATAAACGGACTCGGGGACAGATCAGAGCCCGAGTCCAAGTCGTAGACGATTGAGCGATCATTTCCTTCGACAGACAAGCGACGCAAAGGACCGCAGAGATCGAGCTGTAGAGGAGGCCAGAGAAAGAACGCAACAAAAACAACAATAAAAGCACGAACGCCTCAAAAAGCTTCAACAACAGCTTCAAAATCAACCGCACACAGGATGGAAAAAGTGAGTCAATCTTTCGCGTCGGGGGAACTGTGCCCTCAGAGGTCACCTCCACAAAATCGACTTACTTGACCCACTTTTTTCCGTTTAAAAGGCATCTCTTTCTTTCCCCTTCTCTTTCTTAACCTTTACACTCACTTTTAGTGCATTCGCAAAAAAATTGTTTTTCAATTCAAAAACTGTAACGCAATCCTTATGTGTTTCAAAAATAAATTTTGTTCGAAAGAAATCGGAGTCACTTTTATTTGTGATCATCACATCAAATTTGGGTCACAAATTTTATCTAAAGCTTTAAATTAATCACAGATATCATGCTTGAATAAGTATATCGTGCAGGGCAGTTCTAATAGAATATATATCTTTTTTAAACCATTATTAAAATAGGGGGTGTGGCTTAGACAATTTTAAACTATCGTTTTTTATTCAACCCGCCCCACCGGGTAAGAATACTCTTTGGTGCCATTATTGGCAAATGAACTGGATTTAGTAGCCACAGAAGACCCTCCAGTGGATATCCCTGTGCTGGTAAATTTTATTTTATTGTGTTTTAATTAAATTTTAATTTTTGATATAGAGCTTTTGGGATGTCGCTACAATTACAGCTTTCTATAATTCTCAAAAATTTTACGTTAACCGCCCTCAGACGCTTCGGTGGTGAGCCTCAATCTCTATAACATATTCTAGCATTAGAGCTTGTCCTCAACGGCAACGCTAAGCCAGCTCAGTAAAGGTGGAGTTTTTAAAACCATTTTCTTCACACGAAGTCGGGTTAAAACTAGTTATATAGAAACTATAAATCAAAATACAGTGAAAATGAATTTTTTTAAAATTCAAAATCAAATTGAAAATCGCAAATATTTTTAATTTATTTATTTTGATTAATCATAATCAAAATACAATCAAAATAATAAATTTTAAAGCGAAACTCTAGACCTTAACAACATTGATTTGAGCTTAATATATGAATAAATATTTAAAATTTTAGAATATTATAATTGTTTTTCTAATATATAGAATTTAAAATCAATTTACCAAATGTATATTTTAAGAAAAATTCTAGAACTTTAAATTTCAAATATCGTTTAACAATTTAACTATTTGTGTTGAAAAGTTGATATGTTTGCAATTCAGAAAATTAATTATGTTTATTAAAAAATTTTTCTCTCAATAACCTAAAAGAAATAATATTAATTAACATTAAAATTAAAATATTATAATTGTATTTTCCTTAATTAAAGCTTTCAAATTTAACAAAACCATTACTGTTTAATAACTCTAATCCATTTATTAAATTTGTTAATTAATTATTAAATTAAACTGTTCACGGGTCAGTTAACCCGACGGGTTTCTTATTGGTTCTATTCGGGTTACTATTTATCATTACTCTGTTTATTATTATGGTTTAAGAAACTTCTTATCTGTTAACCCGAATGAAACCGAAATCAATTTTTGGTATTAAATTTCAAGAATTCTATATGAATTTTGACTTTATTAAATGTCAAATTAGTACCTTATAAGCATCTTATATATTTAACATTTAAATTATTAATATATTAATAGTATCAAAAATGAATAGTAAACTCAGAGATATTATTTTTGATACAAATTTAATGCTTTTCTATTATTAAACCTTTTCTACGAATTTTATTAGTCAATTGACGGGTTATTGGGTTTCTTATCGGTTTGGTTCGGTTAGTCCATCAAATTTTTCGGTTCAGGTTAAATTTAAGATATGTCGGTTCGGTTCGGGTCAAAGAACTACTTCCCGAAATATCTTTATATTAAAGTATGGGCAGAATTAATATTTATTTTAATTAGTATAGAATTTTAGAATTTGAACATTGTTTAGACATATTTAATTTTCGGACAACCAATCGAAAAGTGATGAATCGTTTATAGCAGTTAATTCAAACTTTTTCTTCTTCGTGATAAAAAAATTTCTGGAATCCATATTTAATTGTTTTGGGAAGCTCTGGTTTAAAGCACAAACATTGGCAGTTTCCATAGAAATCTAGAATTGTGTGTTGCAATCGTGACATAACTGATGGATATTTCTCGAAACACTTTCGCACGAATATATAACACTTTTACGATGCAATACTGTATTACACTATTACACGCTTACATGCTTAGCATTGTATGTAAATGTTTGTTATTAAAGATAATGGATTGGAAAACTTAATCAACAATAATACCAAACGTGTGATTAAAACTGTGATCGCAATCTTTAAAATAAATTTATAAATATTTTTATTTATTTTTATTATCATTAATAGTATGTATAAATATTAAAACAATACAAATGATTAAATGATGATTAATGTATGGCTCAAAACAGAAAATAGCACTTAATTATTCCGAATATTTAAATTAATTGACAAAAATGGCAAACAAGTCGTCAGAAACGAAAAAAGAGTTTCCATCAGCGGTAAAGTCGGACTCAATAGTGAAATACGAAGGCATAACTCCATCCAAGTTCTGTCAGTTATCGCTGAAAACCAATCTGAATAATCCTCCAGACAATTGGCTTTGCGGTAGTTTTGGTCATTACAACTGGAGTTATCCGATAAAACGAAACAACTCTTCGATGTTGTCTTCGTTCCGAATGGCCAACAACTTTCCGGAATGCGTTGGAAGCGTTGACGTGATCGCTGACGCAGACTGTATCAAGAAATTACTGTTTATGCCATTCGACTATTCGTCTCACGTGTCACTAATGGTGCATAGAGTTGGCAATACTCTACTTATCGACGAATTTGATTTGGCAACTCATTTGATCCGTAATGAGAGCAAACAGTGGTCTTGGCTTAAGAAGTTTTTTACGAACATTATCGGTATGTGTTATGTCGAGCTTAGGGTTTAGAGCATAGGCTCAACTAGTCTTTGATTAGTAAACTAAAATATTCAATAACATCTATAACTTTGTTCAAAATATGATATATAAGTGATCTTATGAACGAGTTTTATATCTTATATATATTGATAGTGACAAGAGGTTGATAGATGCTTAAAATTCTAAAATGTTTCCCGAAAATATTTGTTACATAATACCGGCAAAATTTAATGTTTTTATGAAAAATTTTGTTCGATTAATTTTAGAGCAAGAAAAAAGCACGGATTTGTTTCATCCGAAGAAGCCGTTAAAAAGATGTGATCTTCAGAGTAATAATATGTTATGTAAATTTTTGCATTACTCTGTTGAGGCAAATGCTGAGCAAAATTGCGATTCGTGTAAGAATGAAACGAATACTAGTGATGAACATGAAAACGATAATCGAAATGATGATCCGTGTGTTGTGCCAGAAATGGTTGAACAACAATTGGATACAATCGAAAACAAATCGGGATCTAATTTTACTGGACATCTTCGAAATGTTCTTTGGACTTTCGAAGATATAAGAATGTTAGTGTCTTCTAATATGCCTATCTTTGGCGATGAAGACCATCCGGCTGTTAGTCTAAGGCTGTTGGACATGAAACGACCGATTAATGTGTTGACTGGTCTCGACTATTGGTTGGATAATTTGATGTGTTCTGTGCCCGAAGTTGTTATGTGTTACCATTTGGATGGTATCGTTCAAAAATATGAACTCATTAATACCGAAGATATTCCGCATATGTCTGCGAATAAAAGTTCTCAATTTTCTCAAAAAGTGATACGACATATCGCGCAAAACATCTTAACATTTCTTAAATCAAAGGCAACGAAGTCTGGACACACTTATTGGTTGTTGAAAGGAAGGCACGACGATGTCGTCAAACTATACGATTTGACCACATTATGCGCTGATAGTTTAGAAGACGATGACGTGAATCCATTTTCTCTTCCTGTATCTATGCTTTTATACAGAGTTGCGAAAAACATGCGCGACTCTAATAAATCGCATTCTCCGGTAATTAATAGCAAAATTCACAAATTATTGACGAACTGTTTATCACTTCTCGATCCTATAAAACATTCTCAATTTTTTTCTTCTGCGAAATACTTATTATCGGAAACTTATGTTCCTAACGATATCGATCCAACTCTGTTGCCTCTGAAGGGTGACAATGAGAAAGAAGATTATGACGACGAAGACGATTACTTCGAGGAGTTTGATGAAACAACTGATGAGTTTAATGCTTATTCTACTTTAGAAATAAAAAAACTTAGTATTCCTAATTATTATGCGACGTCTGATTATGACAAACAATCAAAGCATAAGCAGTCATCAAACTTATTCGAATTGAAAGATATGGATTGGTCTACAAAATGTGATAACGCTATTAAACATGTAATCGATGGGTTAAAAACGATTTGTGAAACGAAATCACAGAAAAAGGAAAGCAGTCATTCTCAGTATAATGAAAATCCCAAAATGGCTAACCCTTACGAAGCTATTCCTTTGTACTTTTCTCCGCTTAAATCAAAAGAAAATGATGGAAGTGATAATGTGGGCAAAGAGATATCTCCGACTAAACAAATGGGACGTATTTATAGTTGGAAAACCCATTTAAGTGTTTGTTTATTGCAAAAAGCAGCACAAATATACTGTATTTACGCGGAACTTTCAAACACGAATAAAAAGTACTCAAAAGCGTTAAATTATGCGCGATTAGGAATACTGTGCTACGAATGCGCGCAAATTGTTCTCGAAAGCAGTGGACAAAAAAATTATTTAAAAGAGCCGATCGCGTGTTTACTCGCGCTTTGTGGTGACATTCATATATCTATTCTCGGAAATACTAATTCGAAAGATTGCGAGGAATGCGAGTGCGATAACGAGACCGAATCGAATTTAATTGATTTTGATCTCATTGTTCTCTTAGAAAAAGTGTGTCAAACTGATCTGCAAGAAGAGTATCGATGGGCGTATAAGCCATTTATTAATAGCGAAAATATAATCGAAGATCGATTAAAACTATGTTATCGGTGTTATGAGGAGGCGTTGTTTCAGTTAAAAAATTCGACAAATAATTTTGAATTTAAAGCCGAGAATACTTTACCCGAACGTATAAGAAAGCGTTTGGGTAATACTTCTAACGAACTCGCAAACTATTATATGAATCAATCGCTACAGTATTTTAATAGTCTGGAAACAATTATTACCGAAACCGACACCACTAAAATGGATTTAATTGTGAAGAAAAGTCTTTATTACTTCGATATGTCTGTAAATTTGTTTAAAGAAGTTTGTGATAATATAAATACTGCGCTCATTCTTTCAAATACCGGTCGATTAATGCGAACGTGTGCTCATATATTTGCTCCGAGAGACAGAAACTCAAACGAATTTTCTGCGAAAGAGAAACACTTTTATCTAAAAGCGATCGAATATTATAATAAAGCGTTTGAAGAACTTGGAACTGATGGCGAAAAGCAATATACAAATATATGGGATAATATTACGTGGGAATTAACCACAACTTTGTTTACGATGGGGTGTCTTATGCAAGATTACGCACCGCTATCTAAAAACGCTTTCGAAACTATTGAACACGATATTTCAAAATACCTCAACAATGCATTAAATCTATGCTTAAATGCTGAAAAATGGGATTCGCCTCGACTTGTTTTATATCAATACAGAGCCGCAAAAATATATCATCGTTTAGCTTCTCTTTATCATAATTCTTATAGAAATGAGGTAAATGTCGTAACGTTATTGAATTTGATAAAATAAGCACATTATCACTGCTTTTTATTGCATTCAAAGTGATATAATATTCAATTTAATATTTGATAATCTTATTGATAAATTTATCTTATGTTTAGATTGACGAAAATAGAAAAAGAAAGAAAGACTTTAATTTAGCAAACGATTACTACACTAAATCGAGATTAATATTTAAACAACTGAACAATAAAGTTGACTTCATTCGCGTATCGTTAGAGCAAATTGGTTTACACGAACGCAATTTACTCTCACTCACCGGTTTTGGCTCAAAAATTAAAGCGTTGTATTTAATTCTTAGTATAATGCTATCGTTAAACGAAATGGACTTTAATGATACGTCAGAACTGAGTGATGACGAGAAATTCGAGTTCGAAAACTTACTTGAATTATTTGAAACGCGAATGCATTTATGCATCAAAGGTGTGATTAAGTGTCTCTCAACGAAAACATCGAAAAACAAAGATGCAATAAAAAACTGGAACGAAATTGAAGAATACATTTCATCAGATAAAGTTGCAAATAATCCATCTGTTTATGAGAGAATCAAAAATGTATTTATGAAACTCAGTTCATCTCATTTGTTTGAATATAATATTTAATTTTTTATGAAAAATAATTTAATAGATTTTGTAAATTTCATACCATTCATAACAAACTGATAATTGTTTATTAAGTTTTGTGAATTATGTTATTATTTTTGTTGACTGTTAGATAATGCATATTCTCGTATCTCTTGTACGCATCATAACGTATGCAGGTATCGATAAGCTCTGTTAATATTCTATAGATATAACGTTAGATTAAATTGTAATTTTTTAAATATTTTTCTATTACAAGCAATGATTGACGTATGGAAGCCAAACATTGAACTGTGGTTCAATTAAATTGTGTTAATTCTAATCCATTGTAATGCATATCAAAACAAGTTCACTTAAACCTCGTCAATATATTAAATATCGCTAATCTTCATGTTATCCTATAATGGATTTCTTTAGTCGTAAATTGATTAAATCGCTCAACAACTTGTGGCAAACATAATGGAGTATACTTTTGCAAAACAATTTTATTCGTTAAAATAAAAAATGAATCGTTTAAATAACATATTGGCGTAATTATGTTTTTGTTTGACGTAAATGTTAAACTCAATATGCGATTAAAGTTGTATTTTTAAAAGCGATCAATTCATAACGAATATATTCATAGCAATCCTTGTCTCTTAAGATCTTCATATATTTTCTTATTGACGACATTTCCCTGCGTGTCTTCATATTCTTCTTCGTTTGCGGGTTGAAATTTTTCCTTATGCTTTTCATCCTTCAACTTCTGCCAAAGAGCTAAAGCGTCCTCAATTTGCGTGACGTTAGCGAAGTGCGCAGTATTAGGAATGCCGAGACACCTCATTCCGTGCGCGTGACGCCACTCAGCGAAATGCCTCTGAAACGCTTTCGGTCCCTTATAAATGGCATTTCCGCATATTTCACAGGTATAACTGATATTAAGACCGTGCAACTTATAGAGCCAATAAGGAATTGGCTTTCCATCCCAACCGAGAGGCAAATTCTTCGGATTATATATAACATCAGTTTCCTGTTCTTCTTCTGACTCCGATTCCGACACTTCTTCATCCGAGTCTTCGCGTTCGCCCGCAGTTCGAGCCTGTTTTCGCTGCACATTCTCTTTAGTGGCCTGACGTTGTTCTGACAGAATATCCGTCAACCGATAAATCTGCGCTTCGAGTAAAGCGATTTCTTTCTGCTTTTCTGTATCTTTACTTTTACCAGCTTTTCCTGGTTTTGATTTAGCGAACATCGATGCATCGATTTCATCGCTTTTCTTTCCCTTTGTGTTCCATAAACGTTGCGCGCGTTCCTCTAATGTTCTATAAATGTTTCAAATAAAAATAATTAAAAATAAGAAATAATAAATACTTTATTTGATACAAACCCTCCGCATTTAAGTCCCAAAGCAAGTAATGCCGATTTTAGTCGTTCCAATCCCACTGATGCCAACTCTTCCCACGAAGAAAATGAGGACAAATCGAGATGAGCGCCAGAATGAGCCAAAACACTTCCCGTTTCTTTCTAAAATTAAAAATATATATCTTTAGGTTTTAGTTAACAATAAAAAAAATATAAAATAGTATAATTTTGAACATACAGGCCATCCCGGAAACGTCCCATTTTCCCATTGCTTTTCAAAATCAGTCACAACTTTCTGGATGTGCTATCAATGAAAACAATAAGAGTGAATAATAATTAGCGAATTGACATATAAATTAAAATTAGTGAAATTATTTACATCATTAAGAGGAAGAAGAGGCTTAACTCTCGCGCAGTAATCCTGAAAATATTCGATAAGAGACTCGACATATCGCCTGTAATCCGCATTAAGCTTTCTATCTTTCGGTATTTCGAATAATTGGTCGAATGTACTCAAATATGTGAGATAATCGACTCTTTCCACACCTTTCAAGTTGATATACTTATCGTAGCATTGGTTGAGATCGAGAAACTTTCCATAACCCTCTTCGTCGGTGAAATCAACTAAATTTATTTCGTTAGGATTGTCGCGAATTTTAGTGAATTCGTCGAACTCTACTGACATTGGAATCGATATCTCATTCGGGTGTTTCTTATAAAACTCTTTGATATTTTTGAGACGCGAGTAAAACTCTGAAAATTCGTTCGGACCAGACATGGCGTATATGTCACTCTTTCTCGAGCCATCCTTGTCGTCGTACAGTTCACGAAGATTTTCTGTGCATTCCATGTAACGCTATGTTATTGAGAAATGTAAAAATAAAATATGAATTAACATTACAATCATTTAAAAACATGAATATAGACTTACATCGAGTAAAAAGCGTAATCTATGATCAGAATTGATTTGATCGCGATTCTGAAACAATCGATAATAATTAATAATTAATGATTAATGTTATAAATTTATGTTATGATGAGACGAATACATACCGAACTCTTTTTGGCCATATTTTCCTTAACCATAGCGTCCTCTAGTCGTTCCCTCTCTTCATGATATCGTCTCTGCTGTTCAAGCATAGATTCCATGGTTTGATTCGGTAATATTAATACTAAATTAGTTGTTTATCAATTAAAACGCTACTAAAACGCTCACAAACGTTATCCTAAACGCATGCGTACACACAATACCAGTTTTATATATAACTGTTTACGGGTCGGTTTAGTTTGATTATATAGAAAGAGATACCGATTGTAAGCTAACAGAAACGGACTCAGAAAAATCGAATGTAATAATTTTTTTAAGTTAGAGAATATTTTTTTGTTAAGAAATAATGTTTCAAAAAATGTAGAAAGTTCTATAAGTGGCGCACTAGGAATTAAAATACGTTTTAAACAAAACATTTTTTTCCCTTGAAAACCGATATGGATTATACAATAGAGGTGGAAAAAGTTTGAAAATCAGAGTCCCGTACTGTCCTGCTAATTGAATTGTTTAGTCCTGTCCTGTCCCGTCCTGTTTAAGATAAATTTTAGTCCCGTCCCGTCCTGTCCCGAAAATATTTTGTATTCTTTAATTGTTTGACTTACTTTTAGATAACAAATAAATTTTGTAAAAGTATTTTTTGGGCAAATAAAATGAAAACTTTAAAATAAATACATTTCATGTGTATAATATGCTTACAAGTTAAAAATTGATAAAAAGCTGTAAAATTTGCAAAATGTTGAAAAATTATCAAAATTATAGATATTTGACACAGTAATTCAATCAATTATAGATTTTCGGGATTTTGTGAGCAAAATCTAAAATCCTGTCCCGTCCCGATATTTTTATGTGACAATCCCGTCCCGACAAATCCCGTAAAAATTTGTTCAATCCCGATCCTGTCCTGTCCCGTCCCGATAATTTTTCCAGGTCTAGTGTATACAATGATCTAATGAAAAATAATTTTAAATAAATGTAAAATAAATTTTGCGCGTAAAATAGAAGATTAATTTTAGCTTTTTGCGATAATCATTGATTTAGAAGTTATTAATTAAATATTATCATAAATAACATTACAAAAAAATTTCAATTATTTTCCAATAGATTTAAAATATGTTAATCTTAAAAAATTTATTTTATCGCACTTAATCGGAAAAAATTTCTCTATCATTTTTCTAAACTTCAGAATAATATTATTCTATGCGCTTCTTATAAATTATTAAATATTGTATTATTAATCCATCCAATGAAAGGTGATATCGATGTAAAATATTGATAATCTTTACATTCCTTATCACTGCCTTTTGCAATACCAATAAGTACAGCTCTACCGTTTACATACTGCACTAGAGGTCCGCCTGAATCGCCCTTAAATAATAAATTACAATAAAATGAATAGTTATAATAATGGTTTTACATATATTACAATAATTAACTAAACATATATTGGTTTTACAAAAACATTATAATAACTTACTGAACAGGTTTGTCCATCAATAGTCTCAATAGAATGTATTAATAGACTATTCTTTACATATTTATTTAATTTAATTTTAGTCATTTTTAATCGATCGCTATCAGAACCATCTTTACTACTAATACCAAACCCAGAAAATATAGCAATTTCTGGATTCAAAATTTCATAACCATTTGCGGGCAAACATACGCTATTCATTCCATATATGTTTAAATTGATTTTTGTGCTCAATTTAATTAAAGCCAAATCGAAGAATTTGCCAGATTTGTATCTTATATGTAGAATAGATTTTTGTGCACTTTTATAATCCGAAGATGAAATTTTGGAGAAATCATCGATTCCGGTATAAATTCGAATATCGTTTACATCAGTGCTATTTAATAGATTATGAAAAATTAAGTAATAATTTCTTAAAAATCTAAATCTCTATACCCTTCTAAACAGTGTGCAGCAGTTATTATCCATAACTCATTTATTATAGCACCAGTACATGTTCCTGTTTTGCGCCAAAACCACGAACCTTTTCTGTAATGGAGGCAAAAATTAATTTTATAGTGAACATAACGATAAAAAATATTTAGATCTCAAATATATTTAGTGACACAGATAACTATTATCTCAACAAAATTATATTTTTTTTCATAAATGCTATTTAATAACGTTTAGTAAAGTAGAAAACCAGGGCATCCCAAAAAGGCGTCTTACCACGATAATACTCCCTCTTCAAAATTCTAAAAGATTAGGGAAGAATAAATAAAAAATATTGATAAGTTTTTGGTCAAAAGTGAAAATTTTTTGCTTAACCCCCCAGCAGAACACTGGCAGAATTTACTGCCACCACCATTTTAAGTGTTAATATTTTCAAAAAATATAATTCACAACTGTGTAAGATTTTAGGACAGCCAAAATCATTTATTTGCAAGTTGTCTCACAAAAAAGTTCCATGTGTAATATGTCTGTTTGTTTGTTTGTTTGTCTGTCTGTCTGTCTGTCTGTCTGTCTGTCTGTCTGTCTATCTGTGTGTCTGTCTGTCTGTCTGTTTGCTTTTAGCTTTGCTTTTTCATTTTTTCTTATGATAATGCGCGGATAATATACGGAATTTTAAGGTAATTTACTTTATTTAATATATTTTGTAAAGGTTTTTCGTCATAATTAAGCATAAAATTACAAAATTAACTCACTCTATCTTTATCAATACAGTATAAGGAAATTCTCCAATCAATGCATTTCTTCCATTAATAATGTTTTCCATTTCACGTTTCTCTTCAAGAATTGTTTTATGCCATTCAAAACATTTATTGTTTTTAAATGGCTTTTCTGTTACAGTATTTAAACCACATGTTGTAAGCGTTACATTTTGGATATGATAAATATTTAGATTCTTTGATTCCATTTGTTGAAACAAATAAATCACTAAAATGCAATTTAAAACATTATATATTTTTTAATATGTTCTTCAGTTATGGACATAAGTATGGATAAAGAATCTTTTGATGGTTTTGGTAAGGATTAGGGATTGAATTTGATATTTGTTTGAATTCTTTTTCATAGAAATCAAAGATTAAATATAAGATAAATTGATGAATGAGTGAATGAAATAAATTAATTGTCGGATTGGGTCTTATACTGGCAAAACTTCTAGTATCGATTTGAATCTAAAAATTACTTCTTTTTGTAAATTAATTATTTTTTTCGTAGACTTTATTAAATTTAATAAATTGCCGAAAAGTAGATACTTTTATTTTTCAAACGTTTCTTAAAATAAAAATGTCAAATAATTCATATAGCGAATATTTTTCTGAGGCCTTATGCAACGGATTCAGTTGGTCTTAAACCTATTCAAAATGATTTCTTTTGGTTAGTTAGCTATAATAGCTGTAGAGAGTAAAATGAAATAGAGGTGTTTGTAATTAAGGGGAGAAACAATGACCAGTTGATATATTTATATTTATTATTAACATAATTAAAGCTTTTTAATCTCTTATTATAATATATATTTTCCTATAGTCTACTTATTTTCAGAAATCAAAGATAAGTATAGCAGATTAACAATTTTCAATAAACCTCTAATAATTAAATTGGCCCAAACTAGTGTTGATTTTAGTTTAGAAAGAATAAGAAAAAGATAAATAATATTTTACTATTTTACTAAAGAAAAGTAAAATTAGAATACCTATAAAAAGAAACAAGAAAGAGTATGAACATACATAATGAGCTCACTTTGTTTTGTATTATAAGTTAATTCAATAGTATATTCCAAATTTTGTTTATTATATATTTTTTGACATTTAATTATAGTTTCTATTGTTGGACAATTATATATATATTGTTTTTAAGCATTATTCAAACTTATTATATATTGTTTTAAAGTATAAAATTTCTAGCTTAATATTATAATCATACGGGATGTTGTGGAGACAAAGTCCACATCCCGTATTTGTTGTTGAAAAGTTATAAATTGTAAATTATGTGTATCAGTGCCTCACTTAGGTGTTGGCACTGATACTGTGATAATGACTTAAATAAAGTGTTGTCTACAAATGGCGTCCGCGACACCGAAGTCCGCGACACCGAACAGTATCTTCGGTGTTGTGTATGAGTGTATATGTGTGTATGTGAGTCTGTGATACTAATACTGATTTTATAATTATTATGCTTTCGAGTGTAAGCGTTTATTATACGCAATAGAACTCAACTGACACTAGAAATAAAAATACTTCTTATTCAATCAATGATAGCGTAGAAGGAAAGCAATGCTGTAACGATGGCAATAATGCCAATAATGGCGCTTAATCTGGGATCGACGCTTAATCTGTCGAAAATCTTTAGCCGATCATTAGATATGTTTAGATTGTGCGATAATCTGATATAGGATAACACTAGTTACGAGTTGGAGCTTATTAGCAGCAAAATTAATGATAAGCGCAAACAAATCGACAAATTGGAGATGCAGAATAAACTCGCAGAAGAGAAGCGAAGGCACGATCAGATTACTGCTGACGAACAGCTAAAGGAAAAGCGTTAGTATTTGGATCGGTTGAAGTTCGATAGCGAAAAGCTTCAGTCGATTTTAGAGGAATCGCAACTAATAATGAAAAATAATGACAGAACGGAAGCGAAGGTTATCGACAATGATTTGCACAATGACTCGATTAGTGATATGTTGAGTGCTAAGAAAAACAAGACCGTAGAAGCGAGAGGAAGAGTGGCTGAAGTGTTAACGTCGATCAGAGCGAACTCTTTGAATCTTAAAGATAGGGTTCACGAGAATAATGACGTTTTGTTAAGCATTTATGGCGCGCTCACTGGGAAAATCGCAAAATGGCAAACTACGGTATGTCGAAGACTAGTTTTGTGAGAAATAATTTATATGACACCGCCGTTGAAGGATACCGGTAAATGTCGAATTTAATAAGCAGACAAAAGTGAAATGCAATAATAATTACAAAAATAGTAAATTATTACCGGAAACATATTACAAAACTTTAAACTACGCTGATTTTGTTAACTTCGAGTTAGTACCGATCAGGAAAGACATCGAAAAAAGACTTAATCGCCGAAGACCTGAAAAAAGGTGACTCATCCAAATCGGACGCAGTTATCGACACAAATAGTAATATCGAACAGCTGCTAAACAAGTTGCAGCGGAATTTCGAGAAAAATTTAAGTGATCTGCAGAGACAGTTCGAGCAAAAAATACAATCTTTCGAAGACCAGCGCGTGAACGAAACTCAGAAATTGAATGAACGAAAGCGGTTGC
This sequence comes from Phthiracarus crinitus, assembly GCA_034698025.1. Taxonomy (NCBI): domain Eukaryota; kingdom Metazoa; phylum Arthropoda; class Arachnida; order Sarcoptiformes; family Phthiracaridae; genus Phthiracarus; species Phthiracarus crinitus. Next base: position 48,354 of record JAQGAW010000059.1, read on the forward strand.
AAGAGTTAGAATTTGTTGATGTGCTGTCGATATGGTTGAATCCAGAGCTTAAGATAGTCAGAAAAACGTTTCACCGCTAAAATTGAGAACTGATGAATGATTAAATAAAATCGTTAATAACAGCAATGCTGCAACGCAATTGGTTGGCATCCCAGAGATTATGGCTATTCTTAATCAGGTTTATGGAACAAATTGGTCAAACAATCGGAAGCAGTAAACAGTGTCTACCTTTTCAACAGAAAAAGTTTTGTTGAGTTTATGTTTTGATGATAGAGTTTGAGATGTATGGGATGTTTATGATTTTAAAGGAACTGAATTTGATATTAACTTCAGTTTGACGGGATATGAGTTGTTGAGAAAGTTTGACGGGATATGAGTTGTTGAGAAAGTTTGATAGGATATGAGTTGTTGAGAAAGTTTTTGACCGGATATACTGATAAATGCTTTGATATTTATATTTAATTTTCGATATTTCGCAATTTAATGATACTAGAAATATGAATAATAACGTGTGAAATAGTCGGTACCTGACCAATGAAGTTAGCATGTTGATATTTTGAGTTAGTGCACGATGGGGTTGCACTATGTGATATATGTCGAATAAATAGAGACGACACTGAAGTAATTGTGTTTGTGTTATGGGTTGTGATATGAATGGTCAATGAACAAATGATTTGAGGACGATAACGAACTTGGAGTATGCTTGGAGTAGATGTTTGTTAATTCAATTTAGTGTTCATGTATCTTCACAGCAACTTCTCTTTCATATATATTATCGCCATGTTATATAATACCCTTCTAAACCTCACCAAACTGTCCCACACCTACTTCTTCCAATAAAACTAATTTATCGCTTTCGATCAATAATTGACTGTCTTTTTATAACTGAATTGTTTCTTTGTTTTCAATTTCACAATCAATTTCTATATTTTCCATTTCATTTGGTAATAAAGGAAGTATCGAATTTGGAATCGAGTATCGAGTACTTATGATATTAATGAAAAAACATTCTTTAGTAAATTAGTAGTATTTTATATTTTTTGTTAAAATAATTCTCTTTTTTAAATTATAAAATTAAATTCCATATTATTAATTAAGTCATAAAATTTATAATCTATACAAATATATAAAATTCTTACAATTAGATGCAAAGTCCTTTATTTCCATTACAATATCTTCCATTTTATCAATTCTATTCTCATTATCAATTCTATGATTTTCTTTACGTTTTTTTGCAATTATAAGTATGACAATAAATATTATAGTCACGCATGCCATTATAACATAAGTAGTTTCAGTTATAAACTTATCTTTCATTGAAGGATTATCAATTAAATCACTATAATCATAATATTTATAGCATTTGTTATTATTAGTGTTGTTTCAATATGAAATTTATAATTTTAATTGCATTTCGATTGCATT